>VZTM01016035.1:0-21036 GCA_013400555.1 Jacana jacana | reverse complement strand
GAGGGGAACAGGAAGTCAGGGGTGCGCTTCTCGTGGTCGAGCGGTCGGCATTGTAATCGTGTTTTTATACTTCTTTACCCGCGTTATTTGTTACTGTTTTGTTGTTGTGTTAAACTGCCTTTATCCCAACCCACGAGTTTTGCCTTTTTCTTCTGATATTGCCCTCCTGACTGTGGACAGGCTCTAGAGCGAGTGGCTGCCACGTGGTTCTTTGTTGCCGTCTGAGGCCAAACCACAGCACACAGACACAAAGGCTTAACAGGCTTTTCTATAAATCCACAATTAGGATTCAGTAAAACCCCTTGAAGTCAATTTTTGTTGAACCGTACCAATAGTTTATCACGAAACCCTCTCCTTCCATACCTTTCCTGTCAAAAAACGTGAAGGCTTAATTTTGTGCTTTAATTTCTTTTTGGCGATTAGTACATTAATAGAATAACTCTGTGCAAATGGACAAACGTAAAGCTTTCCTGGAGATCCTGTTCTGAGCTTTAAATCATCATCCCACTTACTGCACCATTGGTGCAATCTACTGCAGCTCCCTCTTGGTGTCAAACCGGCTCTTCTGCTTAAGCTGCGTAATTTACCTGGACAGTCTCATTTGCAAACTTGGGCTGCCTGTTCTATGAAACAGGGCTTGGGTAAAAATCAGTGATGTCAAGCCATGAATCCATCAGTCCTTCGGCGTTTGAAGTATTTTATAGGAAAATGGTGATCCACTAACTGCCTTCTGCCCATGGAGCTGCTTGAACCGTAACCAAATAATGTGCTTGGGGAATAGCTCACGCTTTGTTAATCTGAAATTTATTGCTAAAATAATATTATTCATCCCTTTTTAAAATATCCATGAAGCCCACCATTTTTGTGTGCTTAATACATTACTGTTGAAATTATCAGCGGTTACTGTGAAATACCATAGAAACTGTCTAATAAATGTGATGGATTGTGTAATTAACTCTTGATCAGCCCGTTTTTCAAAGATGTTACCCAGTGAACCTGAGGGCATTTTATGACCTTCACACTGGGTGTACAGCTAATTACTCCTTGGGCAATAATTAATAAGTTTTTTTAGCCTCAGTTTGTCATTTTGTCTTATTAAATGATTATGCTATTGAGCTTCTCCATCCATTTGGCTGTAAAACTGCAGCTCTTGGAGGGCTCCATAAGTGTCTAGTGATGGTCTGGGTTACTCCAGTTTCGTCAAGTGGATCACAGGGATGTCTGTTTCACAGGTTCTCCATTGATCGACACACTGACCTTGAGAGACAATTCAACATTAATGCAGAAGATGGGAAAATAACCTTGGCAACACCCCTGGACAGAGAAACAAATACGTGGCACAACATAACCATTGTAGCTACAGAAACTAGTAAGTGTTTGCGTGCACTGACTGTGTTCTGTTCCTTTTATAATGAATTTTACCAGTGTGTGCAGTGGAAGCTGCATATAACTCAGTAAAAAGTAAATACACGTTGGATTTTTAAGTTACAGAATTTTTGAAAGAAAACTTGGTTTCTGCTGAAATTCCATTTCTTTTAGTTTTCAAAACTGCATGAGTGAGTACAGTAGTACAGGTTTTGAAGAGATAGATGAGTGCATTTGCACAGGGCACTGTGGGTGCATCTTAAAATATGTTTTAGAAAACCCCCAAACCAAAGCCTTATATTTAGTTAGGTATAGTGACAGAAAAAAAATAAAGCTTTGCTATCATAGAAGTAACTTATAAACTCAACCTGGAAGCTCTTGAAGCTGAGTGATACTGTGTTTCAGGTACCAGAAGTGATTAAGCACATGGGTAACGTTGCATGAAAGCAGACCATATTTCATACATATGAATAAATTTACTCGTACACAGCTATAGACAAGCACATGGATTGTTTATATCCAGGAGCCATGGAACTATTGTGACTGCTCCTTACACGTCAGTCATTGTGAACCAGGATGGTCACCCAGAACACAGGTCCTAGAGTTTAATCAAGAATTATTCTTGATTGCTTTGGAATTGTAAGTGCTGCTGACAGGGTCACGTGTGACAAGGCTAATATTAGTTATAAATTATGCTGTATTATAGACTACATGTTTGTCATAAATATATTACAGCAAAAGAACAGATTGAGCCCATAAGGTCGGTCATCCCATGTTGTCATCGTAACTGAAACCCAGGCGATGGACATGGTTCTGCTGCCGTGTCCGTTCTGCAGCCCATGAATATGCGCCATTCCCCTGTGTGCATACAGGCTTGGCACATTGTCCTAAGAATGTTTGTCTCTGGAGCCTGAGGATCAGTTGATTGGTGCTGCTCATTCTTGTGTGTAGAAAACAGGGTGATGTTAATGCATGCTTTTTCCCCAGAGTAACTTTTTTAAAGGATATAGTGTTATGATACAGAACTTTTAATGCTCTGTTTCATGATACTGTAAGTGGGAACATAATGACTGGGAGAATAAAAGATGTTTATTTGGCCCATTTTTGTTGTCCAGTATTTTCCTGTGGTTTGTATTGTCTTGTTACGTGACAGGTAACTGAAATGGCATGAGAAGGATTGGTCTGAGCATAAACAAGTTCTCAATGTTAGAACTCTTACGAGCTGTATTCCAATGAGCTACCTTAATAACTAGTGTATTTAGTGCCAGTAACGCAGCAGTGCCCTGTTAGCTACTGTTAAATCTTCCCGACGAACACTATGATAAATCAGCAAGAATACTTTCTGCTTGCAGGAGAGCTGAGCCAACACAGGGAGTCAAGTGATGTAAGGAAAGAAAGTAAGCTTTGGTTTCATAGGACATATTTTGCCCAGGGAAATAGCAAGCCAGTCAATAATTTAGGTGCTTTTAAAGGAGTAAGATACTAAATTTCCATACCAGTTTTCTCAAACCATGAGCAATGTCAGATACCAGATTCACCAATGGCATGGAAAGGAGAATTACTAGTTTGTGACCCAAAGTTTTCATCCCTTGGAACAGCAAGTTGTAAATGGGAAGTAATTCCACATTTTGTTGAGAAATAACAAAGTAGAAGGAATAATTTTCAAGAAATCCTTCAATTCGTCTTTGAATCTCATATGTAAGTGTGTGCCAGAGCCAAGTAACAGAAGTGCGCTTTGAGCCATAATGGAATCGAGTCTGCCCGTTGCATCTTCAGATTTTTATAACATAATTATACTAAGGAATTTTGTTATTCAGTAAATTCTCCTTGTTGTTAGACTTCATGGGAGCTGCAGCATCGATCACTGTTGTGAAGTTGCATCTTACCAGACTTGGCTGTGAAAGGAATAATACAGATCTTGTTCTAAGCTTTTGCATTCCCACCGATGGCTTTTGTTCTTCCGCATTCCTAATTTACATAAAACAAGATCTTATTTTCAAAGACTACTATCTTTGCTTATTGAAGAGAAATTATTTTTAAATTCCTTATCCAGAAACGCATTTATGTTCATAGAACTGTCAAGCAGGGTAAAATGGTCATTTTTAGATTATTTTTTTCTGCAACACAATAATAAGCAAGATCTGTTATAACAGAAATCTGTTGGAGGCAGAGACAAGCAGCAAATGAAAATACAAAGTGTGTCATTATGAATCTTTCTCTGACAGTAATACTAACAGACTGCTGATCTTTCCTGCAAAACCAAATGTCTCAGTGTTACTCGTGCAGGAGTGTTTTTTCTTCCCAGGCTGGCTGCTCGCAGGCTCAGCTCAGGGCTCGCCTCTCTTCCCGCGGGGCGAGGAGCAGACCGTTCCCTTGCCATTGCACTTCCTTTCTATTCCCAAGCCATTATATTGGCTTTTTAATTCTTGATTCCCAGCATGGTAGGGCCTAAATATACCCTGACTTACCAACACTGTTGTAGATAAACACCAAGTTTTGCCAAAACATACATTGCTGATTCAGAACTTTTGAGCTGGTAAGTTACGTGGACTAATTTTGTGCTTTGAGCTCAGGTAACTTTTGGCCTTTTTCAGCTGTCACCATGACAGAGTTACTCTTTGTGTCATTCCTCAGCTACTCTCTCAGGTGGGAATCTTCCAAGATGAGAGTGGTCTGGTTGAACTGAGCGTAAATACTGCTGCATTTTCACTTGGCTTGAGGATGCAGATATTTAGATAACACTGGATCTCTTTGCAAGAAATCAGGTTTAGGATGTGTGTTCATAATTTTAAACATGCTACTTCCTTTTAATTTAAGCACCTCAAAATGCGAACTCGACCACTTCATGTCTTGCAAAATGAGGAGGGGAAACAGAACGGCATGAGCCAGTGGGGAGTGTGGCTCTTTTCTGCATGGTTTTAACAGACTGAAGACCAGTTTGTTGGGTTTTTTCTAGGGATGTTTTCTTCCCCTATTGATAGCAAGTGTCTGGCTAGTTCTAATCCAGAACAAATCTGCACTATTGGTGACAAACAGTATCGCTGTTGTATTCTGAGACCGGTGCCAAGTGAGACATTCTGGAGGGTGACATTTCCCCACTTTCACTTTCCCATGAGGAGCAGACTCCTTCCAGCCTCCACGAAGGAGTTTTTAGCTCTCTGCAGCCTTTTTCCTCAGTGTTCACAACCCAGACAGACAAAGAAGTCGCCTCAGTGGCTCTCAGTCAGACCGTTACCCAAACCTTTGTATTGCCTTTATGTTCTGCTTCTCAGAATATATAGAGAAGTTGCATATAGTTTTATGCATCTTGTTTAAATCAGTAGCTGTGTTGCAGGCCCAGAGAGATAATATTTCAAATATCTCATCCCTCTGAATCTTTCTTTTGGTTACTGAAGATGAAACAATGCGAAAAGCAATCACTGAAAAAAGACTGGACTGCAAGTGGTTTAGACGGTACAGGTGATGTTTAGGTGACGGTTTCACCATTTCAGATTTAGTTACACCTTTTCCATTAATTTAATGAAAAATCAGTAGAAAACTTCATTCTGCAGCTTTCGATCCTCTCAACTACTACCCTTAAATCTCCCTGCTCTTAAATGTTCCATTCCTTTTACACACTTTTATCTATTGTGGGATTTCTTATACTTTTATGTTGTCAAATGAATTTTTGCTTCTTTGTTGTTCTATTTTTTCCCTCTCTGGTGGTGGAGTGACTCTGTGTTGATGAATTCCGTCACATGGATTTTTAAGAGAAAATAATATTAAGAACTTTGATGTCTTTGAAAGATTGCTCTGAAACACAGGCTTAGAATTCACAGGAGAAGTATGTGTATTGATGTTTACTTATGGCAAGAGGGATACTGAACTTTATTGTGCCTATGAATTGATTCTTAAATTTCCTTTCCACATTGCCATGCATCCAAATTTGCTGTGCTGAGTGAGTCAGGAGCAGGAACCTGTAGGTGATTGCAGGCCAGAGGAAGGAGGCTCACTGGGCAAAATGACCTTTCCCTGAGAAGGTCCCTTTTGGTCAGTATTGGGTATAAAAGATTATTTTTATTTTCTGTTACTGATGCTGGACTTTCAATACTGGATTCCTGAGGTTTCCCATTGTTCTGTTATGTAGTTGAGAAGTGAGTTGGAAATCGTACTCCAATGTTGGAAGGGTGGTTTTAGCTGAGTGCTCGAGGCGGGTGTAGGCTTGCTCTGTAAGTGGGGGCTGATTACGCCGCTGCTGTGTTTGGGCTCTCTGGGGCTGTGCCCTGCACAGGAACGCAATCTGGGAGCACGTGCAGGTATTTTCTCCCAAATTGTAGCGCACTAAGAATGAAGGATTAACTTCTAGTTCTTTTGGTGCATCTCTTTTGGTTCTTTCTTTTGGTGCATCTCTTTTGTGCGTACAAAGGCTCATCACCTCTTTGCCTCTTTGGTACTTTTTTGCAATGGAATTTTCTGCCATTCAGTAAAACCTAGGAAAGCCAGGATCCTTAGAGCCATACGTGATCCGCTTCATCTGAGCACACAAAGACATCTTTTGGGTTGCGTAAGTTGCAGTTATGGCTCTACCTGCTGCTCACGGTGCCATGCTTATGTTGCTCTCCTGAACTGGTTGGCATTGGTGGTTTTGGCGGGCAGTGAGGCTGAGCAGGGCTGAGGCTGGGCCAGCCTCCTCGGGGCTCTCTGCTCCCCGTGCAGGTTTCGCAGTACTTACCCAGTTAGGCATTGTCAATGCTACTCAGCTACTAAAAGAAAATCAAACAGCCATCATTTATTTATCAGAATGCTTTTGCTAGAATTTGCACAGATGTTGACTGTAGTTAGAATCCCTGAGCATTCAAGACCTCAGATTGCCATACGTGTGTAAGGCATATAATAATTAAACTCTTGTTTCTGCCTCCAGTGCCATGAATTTCTGTTTCCATTTCCTAATGGCTGTAACAGCCACATTGCAGATATTTCTCCAGCATCCTCGCTTTGTGCCTCATTAATCCTAACGAAATGCCCTGTACTTCAGTCTTTGCTGGATAGTTGATATGGCAAAAGCAGTAATAAATGGCAAAGTAATGTCGTTTGAAACCAAAGCAGAGACTTAGCATGGGAAAAGCTGCTTTAACTTAGACAAGAAAGAAATGTAGTAGCAACATAATTTAACTGTACAACATTCCTCCAATTTAAATATGAATACCCCAATATTTGCATACTCATCCCTCCTAAACTGTAGCTGAGATCTGCTTCAGATTGAGGATTCTTGTGAGTTCTTTGAAAACAGAAAGTATACTATAATACATTCATTATTAGCAACGCTTATCTGGAATTCTCTTTTTAAAAAGTGAGGTAATCCTTTCCTCAGGAATATGTGTGTTACCTACTAGAAATTCATTGAGTGATACCGTAGATTTCAACAAGAAGAAAATGCTAAACATATTCCAGTTGACAAGCCTCTGAGATCTGTGAAAAGCACACCAACAAATAACGGAGACCATGGCTCATGAACTTTAAAGACAATAAATGATGATCCCTTTAAGGACCCCAAGCTTGCTTTCACCTGACATAATGCAGAATGGGCTACTTAAGGTCTCTAGTTAGTCCCTATGAACCTTGTGCAGCACTGGGTGCTGCAGACTGTTCAGACGGGATCTCGGTTTCGGTTTGTGAGGCATATTCAAGCATAGGCAGGCTCTTTTAGAATTCATGTAGGCACATGGGAAAGGTGGAGATGAAGCACACATCCCTTTGCTTTTTCATGTCAGGTAACAGAAAGCTTTTCTGAAGCCTCTTCCTCTTCTGGCGCTCTGGGCATGGCATCCAGAGACAGGCCACAGATCTGTCTGCCAGGGAATGCCAGAGCCAGGCTACCCAGGAGAGGACATTTCTCTCAGCCCACGGCAATGCTCTTAGTCAAGATCCCTGAATGAAGGCGTGTAATGGAATTTCTCTTTCCCTTATTATCCAGGCACTGCAGTCATGGCAATAGTATTTTAATTTTGATTGACTGCTTTATCAAATGATTCTTGGTATTCAGCTTCACGTGCCAAAGAACAAACATACCGGTGGCTAACTAACCCCCCCGCATGAGTACTGGGCAAAGTACCAGAGCTGCCACAACAGGTAGAAATCCTCAGGAATGATGAGTCAAAGCAACAGATGAAAATATAGACAAGATCTTGAAATGGAAATGGTGATTTGACCACAAGAAATATTTTCCAGGCATAGAGTGCAGGAATCTCAAGGACAAAGCTTGGGGCTCTGTCTGACAGAGGTAATTACCCGTACCAACGGCATTCTTTAGAAATGAAGAAGTATGAGGCAATTTTATCACCTAATGGGAAAGGGCATAAAGCCAGAAAGACTCTTTATGGTTTACCAAGAGTATAAATACAATAATTGAATCATCACTCGGCACATGCTCTACTGAAGTTATCTATATTGTATATTCCTTTAAAAAATACAAGGACACTAATTAAAAGGGAAGAGAGCCGTAATTACTCTTCAGAATAAGCCTTCAGCAACACTGTGCTTTTTAATGCCATGAATACCTTTGCTCATGCTTTCATTTATTTTATTTTATTTAGCCTTTTATTGTGAAAATGACTATGGGCATTATTACCAATAATTCTAACATTTTAGGAAGATACTTTGGCGCATCATATAATTACGTCTAATTTAGAGCTGAGTAAATTTCAGTAAGTTTTAGAAAGAGAGGGAAAGAGAGCCTTTATGGAAGTTTAAACTGGAGATGCTCAGGAATATTAACCTTTTCCGCTTGACCCTATTTTCTCAGGCTTAGTGGAACTCAGACTAGATAATCCATCATTTTTGCACAGAAACACAGAAGTTAGTAAGGTAGCTCTCATTCATTTGCTCATAAATAGAGGGTTGCACTGAACTCCAGAGAGTCTAATGGGTCACGCGGCATTGGCCGTTGGTCAGTGGAGGGCTGCTGGTGTCCCATAAAGCTCTCAGCTGGGAAAGCGTGGTCAGACATATCACAAGCTTTCACAGTAGTGCTTTTCACAGCTCAATGGAATGTTCTTGTGAAACAATCTCTATGTAAAATGGTCTCAGTAAGCATTAAAACCCGAGTATGGGATGCTGAGTGGAAGTTAGCAACCTCAGATTTCAGAGGAAAGCATGTACAGCAGCTCCGAATTACAGTATCACAGTAATTCTGCCCCAAAAATAGTCAGAGGAGGTAATAAATAAATATAATTATGGCAAGCGAAAGGGGAGAGATTTGCATGAACAGTCTAACTTCTTTTATTTCCCGTTTCGGGGTATTGTAAAGCCAGGCGGGATATCTTGGTTCTGGATTTCACAAAACACACAGTGGAGTTGAGGACACTGTTCAAAAGTTAAACCACAAAAGATTGGGATGGGTGATGTTTTAAAAGGGATCAGGCTTTCTGGGACACAAACCAGATAAGGATTCATGTAAAGAGTACAGGAGTCATTAGTGAAACCGTACTTGACTAATTCACATGAAGCAATCATTTTCATTGCTTTGGGAAAACGAGCGCATCGTTAAAGTAAACAATCAAAAAACGGCCATCTGCACATAGAACATTCGAATTGGAATTTCTGAAGAAAACATGATTTATCTTAAAAATGTTGTGTAGTATTAATCTAATTAGATGAGGAGAATTCCAGTACCCCTAGGTGGAATGTGGTATCTAAAATCCCAGCTGTTTGTTCCATGAGGCTGAAGCGTGAGGGTAGGTCACAGCAGAGGTTTGTACATGAATATCCTTTTAGTCAATCTTCTTTAAGCACGTTACTTTCTAAAGACCCCACTCAGAGCGTGGAGCTTCTAGTAAAGTCGCTGGACAGCAAAGAAGGACAACAGCAAAGAAGGACAGTATATTTTCTGGCTGAAACCCAGGATTTTCTTAAAGGTACATACTGATCTGTGAGGAGATCTCCTTGCTTATGGCTGAAGGTACACAAGAATGGTTTGATGCTGAACTAGAACCTGATTTAAATCCAGCATATACAGCAATATTTTATCTGTGAAGGAAACATAAGAGTATTTAAATTGCAGTATCCAAGAAAACCAATCCCAGAAAGGAGTATGAGCTCTAAAATCAATGACATTTGAATACTTCTATAATAAGTTCTCATTTAATACAAGTCAAGAATTTTGATGTTTCATCTATCAGTAAGGAAGGGATTTCATTTGAGCTATTAAGTATTATATTTCAATCACGAAATAATTTAAAATAATATAAAACATAAGTAGAGGCATCTTGTCCTCAGACAAGATGCTGAGGAGGGGTTTTTTTCTTATTGTTATTATCACTGCTCCTAGTCATTATAAAATTTCATAGCTAATTATAATTGACAATATGATCTTGCATATCTAAGTCAATATTTTATAATGTTTTAATATGCATGGTGTATTAGCATATTAACAATATAATTGCTTTAAAGTGTGGGCCAGATTCCTGACTGGTTTGTGCCAGTCCAACTCCCTTGATCAAGCCAGAATTGAGCCACAAAGCAGGAAATCTTGCCCTGGTGCATTTGCTGTGTTTTAAAACTTGTCTTCAATCAGTTTTCTTCCTGTTCACTGGTTGGCTTTTTTAAGGCAAATCCTTTTGTGTTGCTGAATGGCACCATATTATTTTCTGGACATTTTTTCTCATTGCTACATGTAGAGATGAAAACCTGTTACTTCCTCAGAACCATGAAGGCATTGCACTGCCTCAGAAAATCTGGAGTCCCAGTTCCGTTTGCGGTGCTGTGATCTGCAAGAAGTGAAGATCTAGTAGGATTTCATCACACTGTTATTATTGATGACTTATGTTGGTAACAGAAAGATGTGGTTCCCTGTTTTCCTAATTCTTTTTTTCTGTCTTACTGGTGGCTGCCACATGGATGTGGAAAACACTTTTTTCAAGAGCTTTTAGTAGACTCTGACTTTTGCTAAAATGTTGGGTTTGTAGAATAGTGCTTCCTAGTTGCTGATGCTTCCAGAGATGTCAGATGCTGTTTTGCTATTGCTTATTCTTGAAATTAGGTGGGAGGGATCTGGTGCAGGAGAGAATTTTATAGAGTGGGGCTGATGGTTGGACTCAGTGATCCCAAGGGGATCTTCCAACCTAAATGATTCTAGGTATATTTTTTTTTCTTTTTTTAGTTTGCATTGATTATTGCAAAAAACATAACTGTAACTTCAAACATTTCTAGTTTGCCTTTCTTTATAGTTAATAAGTGCACTACTATTAGTTGCTAGAAATTAAACTATTTTTGATTTTTTGCACACTGAACAGTTCACCTCTGACACGTAACACAGTTCATCTACTGAAAGTGACAGAACTGCAAACTGCAGCCTGACTTGCGTCCTCGTTAGGGACAAATAAGGCTCAGTAAGACAGTACTGTATCAGAAAGACAGGTTGTTTTCCATCAGCATTTGTTTCGCTTTGGTCTTTGGATAGATGTGTGGGTGGAAAGATGTTGGTGATGCACTTTTGCTTGGGTTTTATTCCCTTAAGGATTGACTTGGGATCTGTGAATAAAACAGAATTGTCTTTGTTGTCATAAACCTGACGTGACTATAGCAGCTTCCAATACAACCTGCTCCAGCAGCTATACTAATAATTTACTTTGAATTATGTATTTGTTTACTTGTATTAATGTGTCACGTATGTCTTGATTATGTGTCACTGTGAATCTTAAGCTCACTGTGGTCAAAATTAGATACACAGAAGAGCAGTCTCCAAGGACGTGCTGTTTGCATCCAGAGCTTCTGACAAGAGACAAGTACCCATAGTCACTACTTAATTACTGAAAAGTGCTACAGTTTCTGATTAGGATGCCCCTCCTAATTCTTTCCAAGCCTCATCCCATCCCTTTGTTCCCCCTACTTGAATACCCCTCCTTCTGTTTCCTCCCATGCAGGCTGATCACTCCCTTAAGCACTATGTAGGTTACGTGTGATGAGCATCCGTGTCACCTACTTGAGGTCGCTGCGGTATCTTGTAGTGTTCTCTTTATGGAGCCCATGAAAATTAATAGGAAGTTGTGAGACTAAGGTGGATTTTTCAAAACATAAACCTTGTGATTAAAGGATTGTCATTCTAAGTGATTTATAATTACCAGAAACCCTTGCATTTCTGGGTGGCTGGGTTTTGGGAGGGTGGCGTGAGGGTGGGGGTGGCCTGTGCTTCCCATGCTATTCCAGCGCTGAGGCGGAGAAGAATTAGTTTCAGCCTCCTCTGCTCCCTCAAGGACAAAATTACAGCTTGCTTACTGTTCTTAATCACATTGAGGCAGCGGATAACTTTTCCTCCCGTATCACGCATGGCTAAATTTAACCAGAACAGTGTCTTTTGATTTTTCCTTATGAGCAGGGCTGTGGTAGGAGAGACCCTCTCTGCAGTTGTAAATGACCTTTGAAGAGATGGTTTGCTTTTCCCATTTCGTTTTGCCTTTCCAAGCCCCTTTGATCTGTCTGTGCATTCAGACAAGACAATATCATGCAAATACACCAAATACACCAGACTTCTGCAAAAAATTGCCAACACTTCCCAGTTCTGCAAACGGATCTTTCCATGCACAGAGTATCAGGACACAGTAACTATTTGTTAAGACCACTGAAAAACCACATGGCTTACTGGTATGGGAAATCACAAAGAGGTTGTATTGGAATGTCAAATTATAGCCTGCCCTCACATAAGCAAAACGAGGCCCAACCAATCCCATCACTATTGTATCTGTATGAAGGGAATATACTATTTAAAAAAAAGAATTTCATTAACAAGTTTTGTAAATCAGTGTTGATACTGTGAAGTTAACAAAGAACCGAACTGAAGTCCCTGCTTTAATGTAAATTATATTTACATTTTAAATTCTTAAGGACAAGGGCTAAATTAAGCTTCCAGAGTAGAAGAGATCAGACTAACTTCAGTAGAAGCCGAATCAGGCCTTGAAGAGCAAGGGCCAAGTGCAGCCCAGTATGGGCTGTTCACATCCCTTTGCTGCTACAGCGGCAGGCAAAGAACTCAGTGCAGGATTAGGTGGAATGTCAGTGATTTTAAAAATTATGCACGTGGTGTTTTTGCCAATACACTTAATTTTTCTGCAAATTTTAGGTGTTTGATTCAAAATGCTTACTGGGCTACATTAAACATTTTTAATGTCTTACATGCACTAATGTGAAAAAAAAAAGAAAACCCCACTGAAAATGAAAGTGAGCAAAAAGTTTGTCTGAACAGGGCCCGAAGAACAGAGCTTTATTTAATGAACATTTGCTGGCAGGGATTGTGCAACTGTCACAGAAGTTACTCTTTGGCTTTTCACTTGGTTTTATCAGCAACCCAAGAGTAGAACCCGTCCTTTAACCTCACGCTCTACATTTTACATGTGGGTTATAGACAGGTGTATGTGGCCTGTCTTAGCCACATTGTTATGGTTGGAGTTTCTGAACTTTGGAAACCTCTTAACTGCAAATTGAGCTTTGAAATCCAGGAATTGAAAATGTAGCGTGTCCTCAGCTTCCCCTCCTCCTTGTCCTTCTCTCCAGGATACGCAGTGGAAATACCCTCCTCGCGCTCCTCCTGGTTAGCGGGTATGTATAGTTCTTCTGCGTTTGTCCATGCCACTGGCAGCATGCCTTTTGCAAGAGTCTGACCTCTTTTTCATGTCGATAAGAGGTAGAAAAGTGGACAAAAATGAAGGGGGTGGAAGATGTAGAACAAGTCCTTGGTTAAACTTGTGACAGCGGGGAAACAAAAACAGAATGTAATGTAACTTTGCTGTTGACTTGTTCATCTTTCTTCTGGAGACCATAATCAGAAGCATGTGATCTCCTGAAAGAAGACAAAATTTTTCAACGCCGTTACTGTTTTTCTCCCAAAGAATGACTTCAGGAACAAACCCGAGAAATATGTTTCACATCTTTTTCTTTCTGTCTCCCTCCCACACACGTGTACACGCAGAGACTCGCCACAATCTGTACTTCTCTAATATCTTCCCCTGTGCTGAAATAAATAGAAATGGAACATGAGTTATGAAGCACTGTTTGTTTCTTGTCCCAGCCATTTGTACAGAAGCCTTTCTGCTCTGTACCGATACGTTTATATTACTTTATAGATATTCCACATATCTTAGTATTTTCTTCTCCTTTACAAATACAAGAATTTCAGTGGAGATCTAAGTCTTCATGATGACCAACCTTGGTTGGTTTTTTTTGGGTGGCTGCTTGAATTTTATCCTGATTCACCAGTATCTTATGTTCTGTCACAGTATCTGACATAACAGGTCAGACAAACAAGCACAGTATTTGCTGCAGTGTGAGATCTCTGTACTTCAACATAAATAACATTTCAGTTTCACAATAGCTTCTCTGTGTCTCATGATTCTCGAAGCTTGACTTGTCAGTTTTATGTGGAAAAAAAAAAGGGTTGTTAAGCTGTGCTGTTGTATAGGTAAAGGATTGCACCAAGAAAATGACGACATAAACCCTAACAGAAGAAATAAACTTGTCCTGCATGTAGATTATCATAGTAAAGTCATCAGATAAAATCTTGATAAGCCATGGGGAACGGATGAGTTAAAATACAACTTACTGAGTTTGAAATCTAAAGGATGTAAAACAAGCACTGTTGTTTTTATTAAGTCAGCGATTCAGATTTTGTTTCGATTTTTCTGTTAGAACTAGGACTTCCTCTACTTCTAATTTAAATATTAGTATAGTAGGAATTTCATTGAATCAGAGAAGCATGAAATAGCCGTTTCCAAGCCATGTGGTCACGATGATGAACATAAAAGATGTGTTATCTTCTAGGAGTCTACTTTCTATTCCAGTACTTTCAGACCTTAACGTGATTTTAGATTATTTATTTAAATAAAGGAAAATTGTATTTCTTTGGGTTAAATGATTAAATTAATTTTGTACAGCCAATGATGCTCTTTCCTGAAGACCACTGGAGCTTAAGCAATCAGTCTCGCTATCTATATAGGACACGCAAGAAGATTCAGTCCCTCTAAATTCTATTGACTGGGTGGTTCATTGGGAAAAAAAGGCAAACCAAAGAAAAATAACCCCCATAATTAAAACTCAGTTTTGTTACTAGTTTAGGAAGAATGGACCCTACACTCATGCAAATGAGGAAATGTTTACAACTTTGAATACTAAGACCAGTTTGAAGGCCAGGTGCTTGAAGGATCATTATCCAAGCAAATACAAGTTCATGCACTCTCCGGGACTCTGTGGATCTACTTCCATCATTCTCTATTAGAGTTCAAGGGCATGAGACATTGCTAACAGATGGATTTAAACTTGTGGGACATCCTCTGCTTGTGTGTCGTACCCCTGAGAAGTTTGCAGGCACTAAATGTAAAAAAATGGACAGAGGAAATTTGTATCTTGACAAAGCATTCATCCACAGGTGAGCTCTGAGTTTGCTTACAGAGAATTCATTAATTAGTTTGAATAGGTGTGCTTAGGCTGATTTTTATTTACAGGCAAAACACTTTTATTGACAGGTTGGCAATGACAAAGCAGTGTGTGCAGTGTGATGGGCAGTACAAGCAGTAGATAAAATTCTCCATCTCTCTCCCTCAACAATAAATTTCATCACAGTCACGTGAACCCTAGTAGGCGGTGGGTATCCCCTTGTTTGGAGATTTCCAAACCAGTTGGGTCTCTCTTGTGTTTAGTAAATTAATTTTTTAAATGAATACTCATCAAGTTTCTAATTATAATATCTTTAAATGTAATGTTTGTATTTCTGATGAAAAACAAACATTTTGGGGACAGTCACAAGGGACATGAATAATTTCTTTAGAAGCTTATCTAATTAATTACATTTTCCTGTAATGTCTTTAAAATTTGAACTGCCATCATTTCATTAACTTAGATAAAAGTAAATCGTTAGTGTTTAAATATGACGCTAGTGCTGAGAATTCTGATAAGCTCAAGATTCATTGTCTGTATTTTTATCAAGTTAAGATAAAAAATGTGTTTAAAATATTTGGGATTCATGATTTGCATATTAACTTTTATCTGATTTCAAATATGTTATTATTTCGTGGCATAAGTGTTCAACTCACCTGTTAAAATGGAAGATGATATGATACAAAATGGACATAAATATTACTCTGAACATTTTGGTGTAGGTGTCGTTCTTCTATATCTATCATGTTTCTTTCTGAACTCAAACTTTTGAGTCTTTCAAAAGGGAAGCATTTGAAGTCTGATGTCTTGTAACCTTCCAGATCCTGTACATGTAGAATTGTCATATTTCAGACCTTCCAGGAAACACAAAGTCTTTGTTTGTAGCACTAGTACGTTTGGTGATAAACCTTGTTTTGTGGCTTTTCAGGTAGTTATTTTTATGCTGTTTCAAATTAATGTTTGAAATAGAGCAATTGAATAGAGCAATAGAGCAATTGAAGTTTACACGTACAGTTCTTTATAAAACAAAAGGATGCAAGAGGTAGAGTTTGATTAGGTCACAAAACAACTAACTTTGATGCAGGCTGGTGGACTGCTGAGAGCTTTGGGCTGCTGCAAAGCTTTGACAACAACTGTGAGTGAGGTGTTAGCCTGAGCTCCGGCAGCAGCTTTCCTGCCTGCAGTCATAACTTGGGCAAAAGCACGTAATTCAGGTCCTCAGACCCAGAGTTTAATTGGCACAGTGTGCAGTTCTTCAAAGGGTGGATGATAGAAACAAGATAAAATACTATGGTTGTAAAATAATACTTAATAAGAGGTGGATTTTGAACATAGTACTGAGGTACTTGTAGAGGTATGCAGGTGCTATAGAAGTTTTAAACTCTTCAGGTCCGCTGGTCACCTCAGTTTAAACTGAAATCATGTTTCCACTCTTTGGGAAAAATTAATCTAAAATATTTATGATTAATTTCCTAAAATAAACTAGCTATACTAAATTGAAGGGGAGAGACTAGAAACTGACTGCAAAATCCCCTCAGTGTGGAATGCAAACTGGTGGTTTAGCTTTTCTTTACAGCTTCACCAGGTTATTCTGTTTTTTACTTCTAGCCAAAACAGCTCTGTATTATGAATAACAAGGCTTTATTTTGGTGAAGAAAGAAGTTCACAGGTCATATTTTTGGTCAGTGGCAGGTGAATCAAAGTGCTTTAAATAGTCCAAAGTACTATCGAGTTGTACCTGTGTCAGTCTACCATCCTATCTTTCCCACAATACGGGTCTCCACGTTAATCTTATTTGTAATGAAGAAATAATAGATGTGCAGTCAGAACAACTAATAGAGTAAAATGCTCTGTGCTCTGCCAAAGATAAACAAAGAAATAAATCCATGTTGTTTACAGCCTTCCCTTTTCCCTGTATAATGGACTTTATCAATAAAACAATACAAACTTCATCAAAGAAAAATATCATCAATTTAGTCCAAGAAAGGTCTTCATTGAGCTAATCTCCAACAAATGCTGTTTGCAATAGGGATCTATTTATTCTTCTTAACCATAAATCCCTGGCCATCCTTCTTTATCTCATGTTCCAACTCTACGATCCATTATGGATAAAACAACCCAATTAAGCAAGGACAGAAGACGGGAAGAGTATGGTTACTCTGTGAGCATTTATGTGTCAGTCCCACATTAAATATGCTTTTATGCTTTGATTTCTTTTCTTAGGGAACCACAGTCAAGTATCCCGGGTGCCTGTTGCCATCAAAGTTCTTGATGTAAATGATAATGCTCCTGAGTTTGCATCAGAGCATGAAGCCTTTTTATGTGAGAATGGGAAGCCTGGCCAAGTAAGTGTCCCCTTGTTTTTACACTATGTACTCTGGTGCGTGAGAATGGGAAGCAGTTTCTCCCTGTCATCTTATCTTAACTTTATTCCCAAAATATACGTCTATGTGTTCATGCCAGCGACTTGAGGTAAACCTCTGATAATATTCTGTGGTACTTCTCTATGCATATGGACATTCATACATTTTTGAAGTCTAGGTTCTAAACTAAAGTTAGGTTTCTTGGAACTATGTTCAGAAAAAATGCTGAGTATCTTTGGGCTCCTGCTATTTCTGCTGTTGGAGTGAGCTCAGCACTCAGTTCACGTGTATTAATTGGTAAAAGTACAATCCAACTTGAATTCCAGCTCAGGAATGGAACTATATTGCAGCTGGTCCCAGGTATCATTTAGAAGAAACACTTAAAAAATAAAACCATTTACCCTTACCCATCTCTCAGTTATAATCTCTGTCCATTTAGTTCTTAGTGTTCTATGACAAGTGTGAAAAAACAAGAAAACGAACCAGAACTTGACAAACAGTCAAGCAAATTGTAACTGTCTGTAAAATAGCTAAGGAGGGATGGGGTGTTGGAGAAGGGGACTTCAAGTTTTCATCATACCTCACCAAAAAAAAAAAAAAAAAAGACTTAGCAGGTTATTTGCTTCTTGATAGAATGAAATAAAAGGGTTGCCAAAGTAATTTGCACAACACTCCAGAAGGTGAAATAAACATAGCAAGATATCAGAAGGAAGATTTAACCTGTATAGCCTTTATCAAAGAAGATTAAACAGATTTCTTAAAAGGCATCCCTTTTGAAGCACAAATGTACAGAAATATGGAAAAATATCTCATATGCCACACAAGTGACAAGAAAGATTCAAGAAAATGTACAGACTTTCAGAAAGCAATGCAGTGCAAATAAGATTTAACTTTTTAACTAGCTTGAGAAACACTGTATGTTACAACAATTCACTGCTTTTAAACTTTCTAATTTGTTTCTAGATTGTGACATTTTATTTAAATAAACAGCAGCTGACAGCATGACACTAGTCTTGTTAATCCAACTATGCCTGTGTCTCCTGTGGGTGTTCGGCAGTAAATTCACTATTCTCCAAAGAAGGCTACCTGACAATAGAACTAGAAATTATTTTCCTTTAGTAGTATTTAAAAGACAACCTATATAGTTGTGTATTCCAACTACTTCTGGCACGACTGGTTTATTACAGAAGATGATGATTTGACTTCTAGCACCCCTTGTTGTTTATTAGAAAGGCGTCAAAAATGTGTCATTTAAGAAGTGAGAGTTCTGTCTAACCACTGAAGAGCAGATAATTGGAAGGTGCCCTTATGGGCAGNGACTGGTTTATTACAGAAGATGATGATTTGACTTCTAGCACCCCTTGTTGTTTATTAGAAAGGCGTCAAAAATGTGTCATTTAAGAAGTGAGAGTTCTGTCTAACCACTGAAGAGCAGATAATTGGAAGGTGCCCTTATGGGCAGACAGTTATGTTGCTGTTGGTATTTAAGTTCTCCTAGCTCACAGCAGATTTCTGTTTAGCTCAGGATGGATTTCAGATGCTGAGTAGTTAAGTTTTTGAGAATATATTAAACTCTAACAAGTATACGTTTATCCAGGGCTCAGTGAGCTTTCCTGACATCAGAAAGCTGTGTGGCACAGTGTTTTCTGATTTTATGCATCTATATGTTCCTGTCCAGGTGCTTCAGGAGATGGTGTAAAATATTTGCATTTCATTTTGGAATACAGCAATAAATGAGATTATTAAAATCAGGTGGTAAAAGAGGCTTTTGTTTAAGCACTTCTGGAAAACTTTCATTAAACCATGATATTCTTCATCTTACCATCACCTTTTACACTCTTGATGTGATGGCAGATGTCACTCTTGAGCATGAATCCCTGTGTGAACTTTACAGATGGTTATTAAATATTTGTCTGCCAGCATGGATGAGGTGGCACTGATCCTGCAATTTATTCTGTGTTTTAAACAAATAACGTTATTGGAACAGTTACCAGTCTGGAATGATCACCAAGGTTAGGTTCTAAATTTAAGTTGTCATTCAAAAATTATTAGCTCCTGTAAAGATTTTAGTATGTATGCTACATGGTTGCTTTTTCTTATGCTTATTATTTTATATTCACATTTTGAAAGAAATCATATTAATCAGTCAAGATGTAGAATTCAAGAAATTAAGTATGTCTCAGCTGTGAAATAGCTAATACGAGAGAGACATTCCTTTCTTACAAAACAGCAAAAGCCTGATTTGGATTTTTCTCCGAAGTTTAAACTTGAATGTTCCACACACAGGGAAGGCACAATTGTGTTGTGGTATTGCAGTCTATTTACATTTGCAGTTCAGCTTAAATCTCAGTTTAAATCAAATTTGAATTACCATAAGGGATATTACATTTGAACCTTTTATGAAACCTTATTTGCAGCCCTTAAATATATTGAACGGTTTCTTTCAGTTCAGTTTCTAAGTGTTCTATTTTGGGTTCTGATATAACTGCAAGTGGCAACTGCAGCTGCTGGTGATGTGACAGAACGTATTAAAAACTGTTAATGTCTAATGTTGCCAGATGGATTTTCTTTGCTTTAACCTACCTTCAACAGTGGAGGTACTACAGCATGAGGAGAGGGAAGGAAGAGGAGGAGGGAATGTATTTGTCCATCCATGTACTTACGTGCTCCTCGCACTCCTTTAAACACAACAGGAAGTTGCCAGAAAAGGGGGGGAGTTGCCAGTTTTAAGGAAAAATAAAAAGAAAAAGAAAGATTTGAATGTACTGTTACATTACCTGCCTTTAAACACAACAGGAAGTTGCCAGAAAAGGGGGGGAGTTGCCAGTTTTAAGGAAAAATAAAAAGAAAAAGAAAGATTTGAATGTACTGTTACATTACCTGCCTTTAAACACAACAGGAAGTTGCCAGAAAAGGGGGGGAGTTGCCAGTTTTAAGGAAAAATAAAAAGAAAAAGAAAGATTTGAATGTACTGTTACATTACCTGTCAGTTAACCATAAATCAGTTCATGCCTTTCCCTATTATTCCATTTTTTGCACAATTCCGCTTACAAAGCTAGAACACCCTTTGTCTGCTGGCTATAGCTCTATAGGTGGTTGGTCTCCAGCCCAGCTCAGTTCTTTTCCTGTACTCCTAAAACAGAGCATCAGCATTGCAAAGCCAGGAAAGTGCCTCACTCGCTGTTCCCCAGTCCATACTCAGCCTCCCAGTGAGTGCTGGTGGCTCAAATGTTAAAAAAGTTTGTAGCTGTGTTTTAAGTAGCGCAGATAGTGATGTATCCACGCTCAGGCCAGTGTTCAAGCGGTAGCAATATAAAAATGAGTACAGTGTTCCTCCAGTCTTCTGCAATTTGCCTCTACTTTATTCAGTTCTCCTAATAGAATTGGCTTCTTCTAATGGAAGAAATCTTCAGTTAGATCTCTGTCTCTCTGAAGAGTCAAAGCTCATTCAAATGGCATAATGCCGGTTCTAGCAGTAAAGGACTGTCTCTGGCTGAAAAGGCAAAGTTAAAATTGTTCCGTGATGAATCCACTGCTTATAGTATCATGAGTCTGCAAAGTGATTGAGAAATAACCGTGAACACCAGTGTAACTGAAAAGTCTTTTCAAAGTTGGAAGAACAGCTTTATTTGACTTGTTATTATCCTTACTGATGACGAGAAACCATTCTGAGTTAGGGTGCCAAGCTTTGTTCCAGGCAAAGACTTGTAAACAGTATCATAGATTAATATTGCAGGCAGAAAGTTGTGATATGTTGATAAGGACTTTGATTTGCTGTTTATCTTTTTACATCATTCATTATGATGATACTCGTAACCTTTTATAAATACTGTTTGGGTCACATAGCTTTGTAGCAGCACAGCACAAACCTACAGATGATACTGCCAACTTGTCCTAGGGGATCATTTAA
>VZTM01016034.1:62507-74744 GCA_013400555.1 Jacana jacana | reverse complement strand
GTAGAATCACCTCCCACGACCTGCTCTTCCATGGTGCTGTGTTCTGCGTGGTTCATGTTGCAGATACACAGCCTCCAGGGAGCTGTTTCTATATGAAGTCATTCTTTCCTTACATGCTGTAGTTGTCTGCAGTGATTTGGCCTTCTGCAGGATGGATGGAGTTTGGGGAACTCGTTCAGTTCTGGCCTGTTAGTAGGCAAAAAGGTGATCTTGCATCTCTCAGGAAGAAGAAAAATCCTACCTATTTAATTTGTAAAGAGTGCACTTCATTTGCACGTAGATGCTGAATGCCTGTATCTCATTTCAGAGTAATAAATGTAAAGAAAGTTTGAGAAACTAATTTTACACTTGGATAGAAGTACTGCAGCTCTGAAAAGCAAAGGGCGTTCGCTGAAGTGACTGTTGGGTAGAAGTACCATAAAAGCATAGAAGCATGAAGCTATTTGTATTTTGTTATTTAATTGGAAAACATCCTCAAGAAAAAAGCCAGACTGCATGTATATCATATTATGTGAGTGTGTAGGAGGAGATAGTTAGGAAATAGGGGAGAAGGAAAGGGAGTTTGTAATGAGAGTGCGTGACAGAGGGGAGAGAACCAAGAGATGAAGCAGAAATGAAGGAACTGGTGCTGAAAAAACAGGAAAGAAGTGGGACAAAAACTGTGCTGAGAATGTGGCAACAGAGGAGCTGGAACATGACTTCTTGGTTTATATTTATTACTATTTCTTACTTTGGGGATTAGGAGCTTAATTTTGGCTAGACTGTATTTTTCCAGGCACTGTGCAAATGCAGGCAAAGGCCATGCTGCATCACATCTGCCTTCCCTCCCCTCCTTCCCTAAGCTTAAATATCAGATGAGGTGACACAACACAGATGGGGGGGTATAGGAGACTGAGATCCTGTGAACCAGTATGGCAAACACTTGGCTAGTTTAAAAATAATGATAAAATGAAGTGGAGGGAGGGGAATTGTGAGGTGGTCTGGGATCAGCTCTAATTTTTCTTGGGCACCCTTTATCTTTCAGTATTAGCTTTTTAAAAGCTTTGTGAACTTTTAGATCAGTTCAGTTTTGCCCAGTGATAGGGTTTTGGATAATTTACTAGAGCAGTTAAACTAGGGTTAAAGCCTTTGGTACAAGGTCATTAATGAAGTTAGTTGTGGTAAATCACACATTACAAAGCTGTTAGAGTTGTGTTCTCTTTGTAACTAAGAATGATGAGAACCTGGATGATGAGTATGGATGAGAATCCTGCCATGAGCAGGCAGGGTGCACTGGCAGCCCAGAAGTCCAATCCCATCCTGGGCTGCATCAAAAGGTGAGTTGCCNGTTCTTTACCCTGAGGGTGGTGGAACACTGGGACAGGTTGCCCAGGGAGGTGGTTGAGGCCCCTTCCCTGAAGATATTCAAGGGGAGGATGGATGGGGCCCTGGGCAGCCTGGTCTAGCTGGGGGTGTCCCTGCTGACTGCGGGGAGGTCAGACTAGATGGAGGTCCCTTCAGGCCTGGACCATTCTAGGATTCTATGAATTCCTGGTTTAGGTAGTATTTTGGACTTTGTAGAAGAGAATGCTCTCATGCAGTGCTCTCTCTGCATCTGCAGAGAGCAAATCATCTACATCTCATCTCATGCTTTTCAAATACGTGTTAGAGCAACAATATAACCTCGTGAGTGCTGTTTTCAAGATGGGATATTGCAGCAATTTCAGATCTGTTATATATACAGCTCCTTGGACAGGGATAGCTTTAGAACATATTTCTTAGCTCTCAAGACCAAAACCAAATCAGAGGGGAAAATACAGTTGATGTCATCTAGAGGAAGGTCTTTTTGGTTTATGAATTGTTACTGGCTAGAAAACGCTCTGTGCTGGAAGGATTTGTGTTTCTCATTGCAGTTTCTAAATGGTAAGGGATTGAGTGAAGAGCAGGAAAATAGAGCAGGGACCTCAGGGAGGACATGGAGTTTGCCCCCCTGCTCCCAGCAGACTCCACTCTACTGGAACCATTCTTGCCACGTGTTGCTCTGACGTGTGTTTAAACCTCTGGTAGCTGTTCTCCAGCCCAGCAAGGCAGCGTGTCCCAGTTCTTAGGTGTCTTCACAGCTAGAAACCTTGGATTTCTTTACTGTCTGACCTTGGGATCATTTCAGTTATCAGGAGTTACCACTGTCCTCTCATTTCTTCTTCTTTTATTTCTCCAAGTTGGTTTTTTTTAAATTATATTTCCTTCTCATGGTTTTGCTCTGGTCTTGCCTGATTATCTGTATTTTGGTTTGAGATGTGGTGATTACAGTCTGAAACGTGGTGCTCCTGCTAGGTTTTCCTGTTGCCATCTGTGAAAAGAGATTTTCTCCCTCTGTGTGTATGTATGTCACCCCAACAGCGCTTGTGCTTGAACAGTTGGGGTATTACACTTGCTTCTCCTGCAGCACTGTGGCCCTTGGAGTTTTTACTCTAGTATTAACCATATCAGTTCTGTGTTTCCTGCGTTTACACAGTGAGTTATTGCCACTTTGCACCAGTCTTTAATGAAACCCTTTCCTTTAAAGGTTTTTATCAGTAGGCTCAGCTTTGTGTTCAGTAAGCTCACCTGCAAATGCAGGCAGCTCGTTTTCTGTTCTGCTGCCCAAGTGCTTCATGAAAATAGGGATTGATGCCTACTATGAAAAATTAAACACAACATAATCTCCCAAATTACAAATCTAACAAAGGGCCAAGAAGCCTGTTAAGGAGAGGAGGATGGTGAGCGGGACTGGAGTTGGCTCTAGACTGTGTCCCTAGGGGAGAACTCTGTCATCAGTGAGTCTGTGTGCTCGTGTGGTGAGATGGGTAAGGATTTGTGGTTTCCTCCTGTGGCTTTTCTTTGCCAGTATGGTTTGGCTCTCTGTTCCCTGCCCTCTGTCACAGCTCAGCCTACCCTTAGCAGAAAGCTTTAAAAGTTGGGGACCCCTCAAGCTCTGGGAGTTGGTAAACAGGGACGTCTGTGTCAATGTTTACGGTGCAGTTCAGTGGGATGGTTTTTTTCTTTTATTTTCCTGGTTATGAGAAGTGGCAGCTTGAGCAGCTGGAGAAAATGCCAGATGTGACACAGGAAGTGCAGGGTAGGGGAGATATAAGTGTTTGCAATGTGTTTTATTTATAGGCTACTGTGCAGCGTCTGGAGAAGATTCTGGGGGGCAGGGATGGTACCTGAAGTCAGTGACGGGCTTTTGGGTGGGATTTGGAGGGCGTGAGGAAGGAGTAAGACAAACTGATGTGCAGCTGAGAGAGTGTAGGATACTCTCTGTATAAAGGAGGTCAAGCGACAGGCAAGGGGTGACCGAAAGATTGGGACCATAAGAATAAGGCCAAGAAAGACACCCAATTAATGCAAGAGAAATAGAGCCATGAAGCAGGATTTCCAGACAAGGTGATGAGATAGAAGGGGGTAAAAAAAGCCCAACAGCATTAGATGATGGAAGGAATGAAAGGAAGACAAAGGAAGAGATGACCATTTTCTCTGAAAATCGGAACTGAAGAAAGAAATCTAGTCTGCACACCATTTCTGACCATTCCTGAACTGGGTTCTGGGGCATTGCACCAGCCTCAGCGGGGGTCAGGGTTGCCTTGCTGGGCAGAGGTGGGCAGGGGGAAATCCAGGGAAGCAAAGGGATGTGCTGGCTGCCATGAGTAGTGGTTTAATCCTGGTGCTGAAGGTGGTTGTCGTGACACTGAGAAACAACCTGCTGTCTGCTCTTCAGTCTTGAATCATGGCACTGCCAGAACTGCAGTGGTCCATAGAATGGTTGGTTTGGAAGAAACCTTAAAGATCACCCAGTCCCAACCCCCTGCCCTGGGCAGGGACACCTCCCACTACACCAGCTTGCTCAAAGCCGCCTCCAAGCTGGCCTTGAACACCTCTAGGGGTAGGGCAGCTACAGCTTCTCTGGGCAACCAGGACCAGTGTCTCAGAGTGAAGAGAAGGCACTGTCTGCTCTCCAGGGGAGCCAGTTGCCAGCCATATGCAATAACCAGATTCCTCCTAGATGCTGGTGTTGCAAACAGCTCCAGCTTGCTGTCTCCTGGGTGTCCTTCATGGTGTTATCATAGAATCATAGAATCATTTAGGTTGGAAGAGACCCTTGGGATCATCAAGTCCATTATGTCAGAGGGGGCTTTGCAATCACAGACATCTGAGTTCCATCTCCTACTTACAGTTCTCACTGGCTTCCTGGCAGTACCTGGTTCCCACATCACCTCCTTTCCCTTATCCAGCTTGTGTTGGCAGGGCAGTAGACACCACAAACCTGGGCAGATCCACCCAGCATGGAGGTGCTTACTGGGGCATGGCTGCAGGTAGAAGATGTAGCAGTGGTGATGACTCGAGCAGTGCAGCGTGTCCCCATCTCTTGTCCTCTGGGAAGTGCAATCCCTTTGCAAAGTCCTTGGTGAGGTTTCTGCTTGCCAGGCCCTGCCAGCAGCAGAGTTGGTGGCTCCGATGACCTTTCTCACGAGGGCTGGCTGTGCTCCTTCCCTGGGGCATGGCGGCGACGGAATCCACTCTGGAAGAAGGGTGGGGAACCAGCAGCGCTCTACCCATGTTGTGTCTCTCTTCCTAGGAAGAAGCAGAAGAGGACAGTGACCTGTCTGACTACGGAGAGGAGGTGGATGGGAAAAGGGACTCTCTTGCTGAACCTTGTTTCATGCTGATTGGGGAGATCTTTGAGCTGCGAGGAAGTAAGCTGTTTGCTAGTGGGGTCTGTTGGCCAAGAAGTCTGGGAGACTTTGTGACTTAGATTTTTCTGCTGGTTCAATAAGTGGAAAATGTTCTTGCAGTCTGTGTAGCCAGTTGGCTTGGAACAGGGCTGCTCTGCAGTAGGGCATAACCTCGGTGCTCTCGTTCAAAAGTGAAATTCTAATATGAAATGAGAGTAAAAATAGGACTGGCTCAGGAGAGCGTCTGCTTTCAATGTTCTTAAGTTTTTCATTTAAAAAAAATAATCTGGAATATGGAAAGAAGTACAAAAAGCATGTTTTCTGTAAATAGGAAGGAGAGATGGCTTCATTACAGAATGTGTCATGGACAAAGCAATATTATTTCAATGCCCTTTTCAAGTGTATTACGTCTGCATTTTACTTCTACAACCTGGATAGTGGAGAAGATGCTGGAATTGTGGCATCTTTCCATGCCAGATGGCTCATTTCTCTTTTCCCCCTCCTTTACATAACTAAAGGAATGGTAATAAAGGAAACTTAGGTTTCTATTTGAATGTGCAGCCACGCTTGGTGCTCTGTAATATTATTTACAGGATAACTCTTACAAAAATGTAGCACCTTCCACAAATGGCAGATGTGTCTTCCAAATATAGGCTTTCTCCTGCTGGTGGAGAACAGCGTGAAGGAATGATTAACCAGTAATTACTAGGAAGCACTCCCGTTTCTTTCCTTTATTTGGAATGAAAAGCAACTGCTCGGTTTATCTGAGTGGAAATGTTTGCAGAATTTTAATGCTGCTGCTGTGTGTGCAGAGTTACACTGGTAGGTGTAAAAAGGCTGTGAATTTTTAAGGGTTTTTTCCCTTTTCTGGTAGAAAAAGAGTTTGGGGTAGCTGTGTGACTCAATAAACTTGAAATATTCCTAAAGACAAAAGTTTTCAGTATGAACTATAAATGCATATTACAGAGATGTTTATATAAGCTGCAAGAATTAAAAACCCTACAGCGATGGGTACAGGGAGAGCAGCCAAGTACAATCATCTCGTGACAGGTAGTTCATAGGTTGTGGGTAGATCTGTAGTTTCAGGTAAAAGTAGGTAATAATCTTATAATAACTGTAGGGGTGGGTGGGGTTGGGTTGGGGGGACAGAGGGGAAGGTTTTGGACATGATCATGGGTTCCCTAATGTTGTTAACCTTTTGATCCTTCTTTTCTGTCATTTCTCATTGGTCTAGTGTTCAAGTGGGTCAGAAAAACATTAATTGCACTAGTACAAGTCACTTTTGGAAGAACTATCAACAAGTAAGTAGCTGTTAATTTAACTGAACCTGCATCATTGTTCTATGGGGAAAAAACCCCACCAAAACAGAGAGCAGAATTCCTGAAAAAAAATAATAAATATTAGTCTGGACATTGTGCTGTGTATGATAATCTGCATTTGTTTTCCACAGCTCAATTTACAAATACATTGTGTTGATTGGAGAAGACACGGATAAGTGAATTAGCTTTTTCCTTATCTTTCCCCATACAGAAGGCTCTGCTTTTGGAATAACACAATGTGTTGTGGGATTTCATTTATATATATATATCTGTAAATATATAAATAACAAAAATTACTTGCTGTCTTGCTTTTCTGAACAGCCAGGCTCTGAATGGCTTTTGATAGTTTGTGCTTTATCTTACACTCCCATGAAGATTTTTGGCAGATCCGAAACTAGGTTTCTGTTTTCAGGAGTTTATTTCAAATCATAGAATCACAGAATGGTTTGGGTTGGAAGAGACCTTAAAGGTCATTGAGTTCCACCACCCCCTGCCTTGAGCGGAGATACCTCCCACCGGACCAGGTTGCTCCAAGCCCCATCCAGCCTGGCCTTGAACCCCTCCAGGGATGGGGCAGCCACAGCTCCTCTGGGCAACCTGGGCCAGTGCCTCACCACCCCCAGAGCAAAGAATTTCTTCCTAATGTTTCATCTAAATCTCCCCTCTTTCAGTTGAAAACTGTTATCCCTTGTCTTATGGCTCCACTCCCTGACAAAGAGTCTCTCCTGGAGCCCTTTTAGGGACTGGAAGGGGCTCTAAGGTCTCCCTGGAGCCTTCTCTTTTACAGGCTGAAATCCCCCCAACTCTCTTGGCCTGCCCTCACAGTAGAGAGGCTCTGGCCCTCAGAGCATCTTTGTGGCCTCCTCTGGAACTGCTCAAACAGGTCCATGTCCTTTTGATGTTGGTGGCCCCAGAGCTGGAGGCAGCACTGCAGGGGTCTCTCCAGAGCGGAGCAGAGGGTGTGTTCCACTCCAGTTTCAGTGCTGTGCTTGTAATTGGTAACACGTGTTTGTGGATGACATTGAACTGTCACCTTCTCCACATCTCTGTCTGGTATCTGGAGTCATCTTAGATCCTAGAGCACCCAGAGCTGAAGGCGACTTGCCGTGATGCTGGTGGAACCAGCTCAGGTAAATTGGGATAATTACACGAAAAGGAGCATCACTTTCCTTGCTTTCAGGAGTTTAAAAAGAACCCAAAAAATAATAAATCTGCATAAACTGTGAAAGACCAGCTCTGGTGTGCTCCCTTCTGCATTTCACAGGCAAATCCGTGACACTGTGCACTGGATGTTCAGTGAAGCAATGCTTGTTTACTACATCGGTGTGTTTCGAGATGCTTTTTGGCCCAATGGGAAGTTAGCGCCGCCCCCGAGAGCCAAGAGCGAGGAACAAAAGCAGGAGACCAAACAGAGAGCACAGCAGAAACTACTTGAAAACATTCCAGGTGAGAGGTCCTTCATTCTGCTTCTTCCTGGAGTTCATAACCAGTCAGGAAACTGGGGAACCAGATGCTGTTGGCTGCCTTTGAGATTCCTTTCCTCTAGAGTTGTAAATTATAGTTATTTGCATAACTAAGGGTAATTCTGGCCTTACTCTTTACCTCTCCAGTCAGGCTTTAAGCAGTATTGGTGGATGCAAAATCCTGCCTGTTCCTGTTGTGAGGTCGTGGGGCACGGAATGTTTAGAGGGACCTGCAGCCTGGACAGAAGCTTGAACCCCTAGATTGAGAGGGGTTTCCAGGAGGTGTTTCCAGGACGTTCCTTTGCCTGCCCTTCCCTCCCAGCTCCCCCTGCAGCAGGCACATTTCTGGGGGACACCCTCCTGAGGTTGCTCCATCCCACCCCACTCACAGGAGAAGGGAGGACAGGTTCATACCGCTGGAGATCCCGTCAACCCAAAGGCACCAACCGGGAAGAACCAAAATCCATGCCCTTTGGTCTGTGGGAATGCACTTAAACAGCCCATAAGTGCTCCTTACCCTCCCCTCCATCTGAATAGAAAGTCCTTTAAAGAGGTACCAGGGGTGCCCCCTTGCATTAGGGGGTTTAATCAACTTTTAGTGCACAAATAGCAGTGGGTACTGAGTATTTGTTACTCCATGTGTGAACAGACAGCCCTGTTGTGTGCTCACCTGCTTCCCCACAATGAATTGCTTTGTTTCCCAGTTGGGAGAGGTGTGCCAGGACACAGCCAGACGCGTCTCAAGTTAACCATGAAACAGTGCACCCCTGGTTATTCTCTAATTTAATCCAAAATGTCAATAATTGACTTGGAAATGTCTTACCTGATTCCTTGCAGGACGTATTGTGTGTGAGGATTGCAAAGCAGTTAAAGCACTGAATCTGGTTTCACTGCTGCAGCGGGGGCTCTGAGGGGCGGGGGGTTGTTTCCTTCCCCTCCTGGTGTATTTATGGGCAGAAGGTGTTGGAGGTTTTGCCTGGCAGGAGGCAAAGGTTTTGCTTAAATAAACCAGTATAAACTGAATTAGCCTCTGTTGCAGATACTCTGCAGAGTCTTGTTGGGCAGCAGAACGCCCGTCACGGTGTGGTCAAAGTGTTCAACGCGCTGCAAGAGAGGAAGGCAAACAAGCACCTGCTCTACGTGAGTAACCGGAGAAAGCAGCCTTTCCACTTCATGGTCCCCTTAGTTGCTGAGCTCTGCTTGCTCCATCTCAAAGCCTTGGGGAGTGGAGGGGGTGTTCTTGCAGAGACTTATGTTGGACTGTTGTTTGGTGTGCAAGGAACTGGCTTTAGTTATTAAAATGAGTGGGGAGGTTCTGTCCTTTTTGAGTTCTGTCTTAATTTTGAGTAACAGAAAGCTGTTTAGGTTCCAGAATGCTATTGCTGTTATCTACAAGAGATCTTCTACCACATCCAGCTTGCACTGATTTCACTGGTGAGGCCTCACCTCAAGTGCTGTGTTCAGTTCTGAGCCCCTCACTACAAGAAGGACATTGAAGTGCTGGAGTGTGTCCAGAGGAGAGCTACCAAGCTGGTTGAGGGGTCTAGAGAACAAGTCCTGTTAGGAGAGGCTGAGGGAACTGGGCATGGAGAAGAGGAGGCCGAGGGAAGACCTTGTTGCTCTCTACAACTACCTGTGAGGAGGTTGTAGTGAAGAGAGTGCTGGCCTCTTCTCCCGAGTGAGTAATGACAGGACCAGAGGGAACGGTCTGAAGCTGCAGCAGGGGAGGTTTAGATTAGGTATTGGGAAGAATGACTTCACTGACAGAGTGGTCAGGCACTGGAACAGCCTGCCCAGGGAGGTGGTGGAGTCACCAGCCCTGGAGGTGTTTAAGAAACGTGTAGATGCAGCACTTCAGGGCATGCTCCAGTGGCTGAGGTGTAGGGTTTTTGTGTGTGTGGATGGTGGGGCTCGGTGATCTCAGAGGTCCTTTCCAGCCATGAAGATTCTGTGATTCTTCATATAACTGAGAGAAACAAAGAATACCTTGGAGAATCCTGGGGGAAGGAAAGCTCTGGGACGGGCTCACCATTAGGCCACGACAGCCCTCTGAAGGCCCCGCTGCTCTGCTGTTGGTTGGGACAAAGAGGAGAAAGAAAGGCTCCTTTGGCACCTCTGCTCACCTGACCTCTCTTCTCTTTGCCAGGTTTTGCTGGAACTGCTGCTAACGGAGCTGTGTCCCGAGCTGAGAGCTCATTTAGAGCAGCTGAACGCCGCTTAGGTTTGAATCTGCACAATTTGGACCACTAGAGAAATGTCTATGTCCCGTGATAGACATGAAACTTATTTCCTCTTTTCCATAGAGGGCTGAGGACTATGATTATTTTTAGCGTTTTTCTTTCCTCTTGAGGGTATTATTTTGTTTGTTTGTTTGTTTTTGTGAAGTAAACAGACTTGAAAAGATCTGATGCTGTAGTAGGGTAGACAAAACAACGCTGTATAGCTGCCAATTTTTATTTAAATCGTTCTATTTGACTACTCTTCTGTTTCCAATATAGATTGAAAAAAAAAATAATAAAAAATAAATGTTCCTAGGAGCTGAAAGAAACCAGAAAATATTTTAAACATTTATGAAAAGAAATTTTGCTTATAGTGGTAACCTGATGAATGTTGTACAGCTCTAATCTCCTCGCTGAGGATTCCAGCATTCCTCTTTTCTTCCCCCCCCCTCCCCTTCCCCTCATGTACTGAACAAGCCTCGTGGTGCAATACTACATGTCAAGCTATCGTGACAATTTTCTCCATTTTTTTTTTGGTTTTTACCAAAGATTTCCCGTGGTTTGAAGCCTTTGTAAGCAATAAATCACCCAGCCGGGGCGCGCTCACGTGCCAAGGAGGCCGTGCTGTGACACCCTGACGGGGTGAGTCTGGGCAGCACTGGTTTCAGAAGGAATATTTACGTTAATTTTGACAAAGTCTGTGTCTCAAATGTGTGTTGTAAACTGCTGTGTCCTAAGGGAATGCCGGTGTTTAATTGGTAGTTCAGAGGTTAGTGCTTATGAATTGCTTCTATGACTGATTCAGTTGACACCTAATTAAACCATTCTAATAACTTCCCTGATATTACTCAGGGCTGTTTTATTCAAATACCCCGATTTCAAACAACCTTCCAGTCTTTCCCTTATTTTATACAAGCAAAGAAAACTATGTCTTCGGTGGAATTTTTTTTTTAATTTATGTAAAAAAATATGTAAAATATGGTCTTAATGCACATCTAAATAATTAAACATCATCAAAAATCCCTAGGTGGCACTCATTACTTTCTTTTCATTCCAGTGCAGTTGTGCTCTCGGAAACACTGCTTGCATTTAGGAGTGGCTGTAGTTTAAGGCACCCAAAATCCATTTGCAGTATTTTAATTAACACGTAGCTGCCTGCTCCTGGGAAGAAACGTTCAAGTCACGGCACTGTCCTAAGAAGGAAGCCTAATCCTGCACGTAGAAGGTTTCACAAGGAAACAGGTATTTAGAAGGGGGCAAGTTTACCAGAGCCATCAGTAAAAGTTACTAGTGGTTGATGGAAGGATCTTTTGATGCAAGATTCAGCATGATGCAACACATACCCCGGGGCAAAAAGGCTTTCAGCTACTTCTGACATGGGGGCAGTGTGGAAGCAATCTGAATCTTCCTATATTAGCCCTCAAGATAGGAAGGAGATGGACCTGATGGAGTGGGTTCAGAGGAGGGGGGCCACAAAAATCATCAGGGGGTTGGAGCACCTTTGCTACGAGGCCAGGCTGAGGGAGCTGGGGTTGTTCAGCCTGGAGAAGAGGAGGCTCTGGGGAGACCTAAGAGCAGCCTTCAAGTACCTGAAGGGGCTACAGGAAGGGTGGGGAGGGTCTGTTTACAAAGACCTGCAGGGACAGAACGAGGGGCAGTGGCTTCAAGCTGGAGAAGAGCAGCTTCAGATTGGCTATTGGGAATAGGTTCTTTACCCTGAGGGTGGTGGAACACTGGGACAGGTTGCCCAGGGAGGTGGTTGAGGCCCCTTCCCTGAAGATATTCAAGGGGAAGCTTGAGGAGGCCCTGGGCAACCTGGTCTAGTTGGGGGTGTCTCTGCTGACTGTGGGGAGGTCAGACTAGATGGCCCTAGAGGTCCCTTCAGGCCTGGAACATTCTATGAGTCTATGAATAAGGACTGAGGAGAACAGGCCTCTTGCAAACACTGCGTGTATTATATTGAATGTTTCCACACTGATTGTCCTTTTTTCTCCACAGTTCTGTAAGTTGTAGCTTCTAGTTCAAGAAGCTGACACGGATTGAACTGTAAAGCTTCGTGTCATACAGGCCAGTTCCCACCTCTGAGCCTCTTGCAGGGCAAGGGTAAAATGCGTTAAGACACGTGAGTAGATCCAGATGCATTAGAGAAGCATGTGAAAAAGAATGTGTGGGCCACTTGCAAAGGTAGGATCTAAAGGTGGATGCACCCTCAGAATGGCTTGTGCGTGACAACTAGACACGGTTGGCTTCAAGCTTCTGGGAATATTACACGTTCATGCTTAAATACTAAAGATGCAGAAAAGGAAAGAACCATTTTTACTTGGTTTTGGCTTGGTTCAGGTGCTATGCTGCTGTATGACGTGGAGAAGACAGGGGACATCTGTCCCAGTAAAATGGTCTTAGTAACCTTTAAAAGTAACCTTTTAGTAAGCTGGAGAGTCCAGGACAGGGCTGCCAAGATGATGAAGGGAGTGGAGCATCTCCCATAGGAGGAAAGGCTGAGGGAGCTGGGTCTCTTGAGCTTGGAGAAGAGGAGACTGAGGGG
>VZTM01016034.1:49226-62502 GCA_013400555.1 Jacana jacana | reverse complement strand
AAATATGAGGAAAAACTTCACAGTGAGGGTGACTGAACACTGGCAGGGGCTGCCCAGGGAGGTTGTGGAGTCTCCTTCTCTGGAGACATTCAAAACCTGCCTGGAGGCGTTCCTGTGTGACCTGCTCTGGGTGTTCCTGCTCCAGCAGGGGGATTGGACTGGATGAGCTTTCAAGGTCCCTTCCAATCCCTGAGATTCTGTGATTCTGTGAACCTTTAAGCCTTCAGTGCCATTTTCAAAAGTCTGCCTTTGCCTCATGTTGGTTAGAGCCTGAGCTTTTAGCTTTCTCTTTTTTTAGGTCCAAAGAATCAGTGAATTGCGCTGAGTAGTAACTTACAGAAAGCAGTCAGTAAGTGATGAACAGTCTATAATGCTGGAAATCAAAGCTGGTTTATTGTAGGAAGTATCTATCAGTCACAGTTACAGGAAATGCTAAATTCTCCCAAGATTAGCTGCCAGTTCCAGGTCAGAAGCGACACCGGGATCCAGGAGACATGCCTTTGGAAACAAAGGATAGGGAGGTCTCATTCTTAGCTGAAACAAAACTGCATCGGGTCAATATCACATTAATAAGGTCTGTAAGTTTTGGTGGCATTAACTGAGATAATCAGCTTGTTAAAGTATTAAAGAGAATGTTCCAGGCTGGAAGGGACCTCTAGGGCCCTCTAGTCCAACCTCCCCACAGTCAGCAGGGACACCCCCAACTAGACCAGGTTGCCCAGGGCCTCCTCGAGCCTCCCCTTGAAGATCTCCAGGGAAGGGACCTCAACCACCTCCCTGGGCAACCTGTCCCAGTGTTCCACCATCCTCAGAGTAAAGAACCTATTGCCAATATCCAATCTAAAGCTGCTCTTCTCCAGTTTGAAGCCATTGCCTCTTGTCCTGTCACTGCAGGCCTTTGTAAACAGACCCTCCCCAGCCTTCCTGTAGCCCTCTACAGTTAAGAGTTATTTTTCAGGTAGAGTAGAAACCAAACACTCCCACAGCTCTTATCTTTCACTTGTCCTAAAGTTTCTCCTACAGGGGGCTGCCTTGGTTATTTTCTGCCCCTCCTCTGCTGTTGTGGATGTAGAGGTTCCCAGTCAATAGAAAACATCTCCTTTGATGCTAAGAAGCGAGTGATGAGTGATGTTCCTCGATCTAGATCCCCAGATCTACGACTGGTGAACGGGGAGTGAGAGCTGTGGTCTTTCTGTTGTGGTGGTTATGCCAGGCCTTCCTCTGCCAGGACTCTGCTGTCAGTGGTTTCCCTGAGTAAGGAGCCACAAAAGTTGCTATCTGATAACTTATCATTTCCATAACTCTCCATCAGAGCATTCTACTTGCAGAAACCACCGGTCTCTACGGGCAGAGGAAGCAGAGTCTCTGAGGCAGAGATCCAGCCTTGCTGCGCTCCTGTCGGTTGGCGTAATCCCTCTTGCCTTGACTGTTCCTTTAAGCATCACTGATACTAATTAGTGGGTTCATCTTCTGGAAGCCATTGCTGGTCTTTTTCCTCAGGCAGTAAATCTTATTCAAACTTTAGACCCCTCAAAACACAGGACCTGTTTTTTGCCCTGTGTATCAGAAGCAGTAGACCCTCAGCTGTGGCTAAAACCACAAACATAGAATCACATAGGTTGGAAGAGACCCTTGGGATCATCAAGTCCAACCATCAGCCCTACTCTACAAGTTCTCCCCTACACCAGATCCCTCAACACCACATCCAATCTACTCTGAAACACAGTCAGGGATGGGGACTCCACCACCTCCCTGGGCAGCCCATTCCACTGACTGACCACTCTTTCTGGGAAAAACTTTTTCCTCGTGTCCAGCCTAACCCTACCCTGCTGCAGCTTGCAGCCATTCCCTCTTGTTCTGTCGCTCATTGCCCGTGAGAAGAGACCAGCACCAACCTCTCTACAATGCCCTTTCAAGCAGTTGTAGAGAGGGATGAGGTCTCCCCTCAGCCTCCTCTTCCTCAAACTAAACAATCCCAACTCCCTCAATTGATCCTCATAAGCCTTATTCTCCAGGCCTCTNCAGGACCTGACACTTAACCTTGTTGAAGGCCATGCCATTAAAATATAAATAAGCATGACAGCCAGATGTGCTGGATTTACCTTTTGTTAACGATGGCTGTAATTGTTAGAGAATCTAAAGAAGAGGAAAAACTATGATTTTTCCAGTTTGAGGCACAGCAAATCGGATGGGGAGTTAGTCTGTAAGGTAACACTCACCCCCACTTACCTTAGAATAGTATTTGTTGGCCATGGCTGGATCTTGCTGGAGGCCTCGTCCGAGCTGGAGGCACCTGCCCAAGTAGAAGGCGGCCATAGCGACCCCCTTGGCTACGTAGGTGGGAAGACAGCCCGTCCTCTTCGCTACCCCATCGATGTCGTCAGTCTCGGTGATCCTGGTGGGGAATTCACAGCCTGAGGTGAGAGGACACCAGTTCAAGCAATAATTTAAGCTGACTGTCTATCACCTGACAGCAGCTCCTTTCCATGTGCTTCTCGTTATCCAAAATGAGCTGGGATTCTCAGTGGCCTGATGAGGATTCTTCCACTGAGTATCTGATTTGAAGTTAGTCTTATTTGAATATTGTGATATTAAATAGCAAACCAGTAAGTAGCCTTTGCAGTCACTTTCACTCCAGTTACACTAGTTGTAAAAGGCAGCACATTTTACACTAATTGTTCCTATTAAAATATTTAATGAGAATTAATAGATGTATGTGGAAGAAAGGCCAAACTCTTCCTTCGTGTAACTGAGCAACCTCGTTTAGTGGGAGGTGTCTCTGCCCACAGCAGGGGGTTGCAGCTAGATGGTCTTTAATGGGCCAACCCAAACCATTCCCTGATTGTCCGAATGCAGAATGCCGAGGTCTTGGGAAGACACTGGCAGATCACAGTAAGGCGAAGATCTCGGGTGCACCTGAGGGCCTGAGAGACCCACTTGCAGTGACTGCTCACCACTGTTTCCTTTCACCTGCGTGCCTCTCTGCTCAACCTCACCTTGGTTTTGCAGCGTGGTGGGTTTTTCACTAAGAACTGTTGTAAGAACGACAGGGAGAAAGCAGATGTTGTTTTAACTGCCAGGCTGGAATCACCTGGTGGTGTTGCTGTAACATTAGCTGTGCAACATGGCTTATGTGGAAATTGATTGTTTTTCCCCCCCCTAACTTCTGTCTTCAAAGAGAAACCTCCAGCCCCACCTCCTTTCCAGATACCCAACAGTAATTACATGCTGTGTCACACATCCTTTTAGTTACTTGTTGTGTCAAATAGTCACAGACTATTCAGACAGACAAAAGAAAGAGCAATCCATCTCAGTTTAGAGCTAATCCCCACAAACTGTCTATGACAGGTTGCTCTGAGGGAACCCTCTGCGTGTTGGTGCCTGCTCAGTCCCTTTGGTGTGTTGAGAGCAACGTGCTCCCACCAGACTTGGTCAAAAACAACAACAACAAAGAAGCCAAAGGCTTATTAGGAAGAACATTCCAATGTACTAACAGTAAGTGATTTCCTCTTCTGTCTATCCTCATACTTAGCATTTCTCTTTGCCTTTCCCAAAGACACCCAACAGGAGGCTGAAGCCAGTAACGGTACCCTGGCAAGTCAGGCAGAAATTTCTAGTCCAGCACAGCTGACTTGGAGAACGCTCTGTAGAAATGGGTAAGTAGAACTGTCAATTACCAGTAGTTAATCCAGACTCCACAGGTTAGTCAGGGGTGTACTGGCCATGGTGGCGGTATGTTTGTGTATGAATAGCGTAAGAAACAAAAGGGACAGAAAAACTCTAGTGGAAAAGGTATTGATGCTTGATGTATGAGACTTTTGCCTCGAGGCCAACTGCAATCCCAGTTAAATGGAGCTGTTTCACATCTGGTGGCAGTGTCTTTGGGTGCAGAAATTGTCATTTCTGGCTGCAGGGTGGGATGTCACTGCTATTTTCCGCAATCACAGCTGCAGCTGATAAACTCAAGAGACGCTTGCACAGTGCACTGGCTGGAAGGGACTCATTCCAGGCGAGACCAGACTGAATAGCTCTGAGTGTGCTTATGGTGCAAGAGAAAGAAAAGCAGCAGTTTGGAGAGAAAACAGTCCATTTTAGCAATGAGTATAGCACACAACATTCAACTACCGAGTTAGGAGAGCAGCCACTGCCCCGTGGCCTGTACAGGCTGCAGCTTCTGTGAGGTGGTCACTTGTCACACCTTTATTGGTGGGCAGCAGCAGCTTTGTAAATACACCACCAAGCCCTCCAGTGCTGTTGTGTGCAGCTGGTGTAAGCAGTCCATTAGTCTGTCTGCAGCTTATTTCCAGAAAATGAATAATTTAATTGACAGATGGAAGTTTTAACATATACTGGTCAGCTCTGGAGGTTTGTCACAGAAATGTATCGTAGAGTCATAGACTGATTTGGATTGGAAGGGACTTTAAAGATCACCCGGTTCCAACCCTCTGCCCTGGGCAGGGACACCTCCCACCAGACCAGGTTGCTCCCAGCCCCATCCAGCCTGGCCTTGAATCCCTCCAGGGATGGGGCAGCCACAGCTTCTCTGGGCAACCTGTTCCAGTGTCTCACCACCCTCACAGCAAAGAATTTCATCCTAATATGTAACCTAAATCTCTACTCTTTCAGTTTAAAAGCGTTTCCCCTCATCCTATGGCTCCCCTCCCTGATAAAGAGTCCCTCCCTCTCCATCTCTTCCCTAGAGAAGAAAATGTGCCGTGGAACTGGCACCAGTGTTTCTTTTCTCCTCCGTGACCAGTTGAAGATGCAGGAAGTAGACAGGGACGGGCTGTTTAACACCACAGCCTATACCAGAAATCGCAATTTCTGCAATACACAAACCACTCCAGGGCAGGGAACAGCGTGTCCCGCAGCCACTGCCTCAGGCCAGCCCCTCTACACCAGCAGGTGGTCACCAGAAACCACCAGGGTGCAGGTGCCCCTCTGGTGGTCCAGCGTGGTCCAAGTCCCCATCATCAGCCACTGGTGCAGAGCTAAAGGTCAAGAAGAAGAGTGTGGGCGTCTACTTGGGATTCTAGTTGGAGGCTGTTCTGCTTCACAGGCTCAGAAAGAAAAGTTCAGCTGTACTGAATAATTGAGAACCTCATAGTATTCATTTTGCCTGTGGTTTGCTGTTCCCTCTTCAAAGATGAGGTCTTGGAATTAATTATCTCAAATGTCTCTTGAGTTTGAGAGGGAAGAGCTGGAATTTAATCATTTTAATCTGAGACACGTGGTCTACCATTCGTGGCTTCTGTAGCTTGTTCTGCGACGGAACTAAGAAAGTTAGAAAGATAAGGATATAGAAAGTAAGAAAGATAGGGATATAGAGAGCACCATCAGTGAGTTTGCAGGTGACACTAAGTGAGGTGGGAGTGTCGATCTGCTTGAGGGCAGGGATGCTCTACAGAGGGACTGGGATAGACTGGACAGATGGGCCAATGTTAATGGCATGCCCTTCAATGAGGCCAAGTGCCAGGTCCTGCACTTGGGCCACAACCACCCCATGGATGGCTACAGGCTTGGGGCAGTGTGGCTGGAGCTGCCTGGCAGAAAAGGACCTGGGGGTGCTGGTCGACGGGCGGCTGAACATGAGCCAGCAGTGTGCCCAGGTGGCCAAGAAAGCCAAGGGCATCCTGGCTTGCATAAAGAATAGTGTGACCAGCAGAAGCAGGGAGGTGATTGTCCCCCTGTGCTCAGNAGGTGGTGGAGTCCCCATCCCTGACTGTGTTTCAGAGTAGATTGGATGTGGTGTTGTGGGATCTGGTGTAGGGGAGAACTTGTAGAGTAGGGCTGATGGTTGGACTTGATGATCCCAAAGGTCTCTTCCAACCTAAATGATTCTGTGATTCCATGAAGAACCATAATAAGAGACAAAGCAAGATTAACCTCACCTTCTGGCCAACGCAGCGGCTGTCGAGTAAAATCTTCTTCTGTAATAATATTCCACGAGATGGCCTTGAGCATAGATGTTGCCACGTTCTGCTGCTTCCCTCAAGCACTCCACAGCAGCTTTTGTGTTTTGACGTGTACCTTGGCCGTAGAGGTACATAACACCCAGTGCTCCCTGGGATTCCAAGCTCCCGTTGCCACACGCTTCCGAGTGCCAGAAAAAGGCCTAAACAAGAGCCACAAAGTTGGAGCATATGTTTACTTCAGCTGCTTTCCTCACATCCTGTTTCCATAAAAGCTTTTACCTCAACCATCCTGCAAGTGCTTAGACATAAAAAAAAAGGAGGGGAGGTGGGAGTTGGTGTCTTCTCCTGAGGAACGGGCGATAGGACAAGAGGAAATGGCCTCAAGTTGTGCCAGGGGAGGTTCAGATTGGATGTCAGGAAAATTGTTTACAGTGGAAAGGTCATTAAGCCTTGGCATGGGCTGCCCAGGGAAGGGGGTGAGGCACCATCCCTGGAGGTGTTTAAGAGACAGGTTGACACAGTGCTTGGTGACATGGTTTAGCGATGGGTTTTCATCAGTCAGGTTGATGGTTAGGCTAGATGATCTCAAAAGTCCCTTCCAACCTGGACAATTCTATGATTCCATGGAAGTAGGATCTTTGTAAGGCTTTTAAACCTGCTTCATTCACTGGCAGAGCTGCCAGTCGGTGACACCTGCTTCATTTCTGAAGGTGACCAAAGCTGACGCAACTTAAATCCATTCTATCCTTCTCCCTGATACTCCCACTGAAAAATAAAGTAATCCTGGGTAGTGTCAACTGGGTCACAAAGAGGGACTCTGGCTGATGGTTCACACAGGCTTAACTGGATGGTAAGGCCTAGCACTACTTCAAATACAGCCTTCAGAGTCAAATACAGTCTTCAGAGTCAAATACAGTCTTCAGAGTCAAATACAGCACGGAGCTCTCTCTGTGAAGCTCAGAATTAGTTGGGACTCATCAAACTCAGAAGGTCCAAGTGGACTTTACCTTCTTCAGATCTTTTAGACCTGACACGGAGTAAAGCATTCCTAAAGCGCTCTGGGCCTCCACACTTGCTTTTGGGTTCCCGTGGTCTGCAGCAATAAGCCAGAACCTGGGAAAATGGGCAGAAAGAAGGTTGAAGGCAGAGTGTCCCTACGTTCCCAGGGAAAAAGGGGGAGTGCTGATACCTTTCAGCCTCTTCTCTCGAGCGCTTGACGCCGCACCCTTCGTAACAGGCGCTGCCGAGGTTGTAGGCAGCTGCGAACTTCAAGTGTCTGGGGGAATCGGAGTCTAGTATTTTCTTCATGTATTCCACCCCCTTTTCCTAAAACAGAGACATTTCAGTTGTGACAGTCAGGAGTGGGAAGAGGATGGAATGAAGAAGAGTTCCCTAGCTTCTGCAAGGCAGGGAACTTCATTCCGCTTTGAAGACAGGCGGAGCCGTGCTGGTAGGGCAGCGTGGGGAGCAGTGTCACACCAAAGCACAGCTGCTCTTTGCTTACTAGACACTCCCTACAGTTTTTTTTTTAACATATTCTTTTTAATGTGGAACATTTCCTGGAAGGGAAGCACCTTAGAAGCCACCTTTGTGTAAGAGCTGCTTTGCACTTTGCAATACAGTGGTTTCTTTTCCGTTTCTGCACGGTTTATTTTCCTTTATGTACATTACTTATTAAAGAGTAATGAATTATTAGCAACGTTCAGCTTCCGCACAAGGTACAACGGAACCCGTAGAAGCTGTATTTTAGAATAGAAATTAGTGTGCTTTGCAGCTAAGCCTGTTTTAGTACAGCTGTTTTTGAGAACTTCCTCAGCCCCTGACCCTCTCTCTTCAGTGATGGTTGGGAACACCTGCACTTTATGAAAGTAATTCTAAACTGGGGACCTGTTTATTTTAAACTAAATGACCAAGCTTGCGAAGCAGCTATTGGTCATTATGGGCTGATACCAGCAGAAGTAGGGAGGTGATTGTCCCCCTGTGCTCAGCACTGGTGAGGCCACACCTTGAGTCTTGTGTCCAGTTCTGGGCACCTCAGCACAAGAGAGATATCGAGGTGCTGGAGCGAGTGCAGAGGAGGGCAANTCTATGAGTCTATGATTCTATGATTCTAAGCAAAGTGAGGGGTTGAGAGCCAGATGTTACTCACAGGGTTGCCTTCAGTGCCCAGTCCATCATAGTGCATTACCCCGAGCTGGTACATCGCTTGGAAATCCGTGTCCTTGATCTTTTCAAATTCTATGAATGCTTCCTCGTACAACCCCTGGGAAGGAGAGGGCCAGCAGTGAGGTACAGCACTTCACGCCCCACTGTGAGAGTTTCCTGAGGAGATTCAACCAGGGCAAGTGCAGGGTGCTGCCCCTGGGGAGGAATAAGCCCCTGCACCAGTACAGGTTGGGAGGCTGACCTGCTGGAGAGCAGCAATGAAGAAAAAGACCTAGGAGTCCTGGTGGACAACAGGATGCCCATGAGCCAGCAATGGGCCCTTGTGGCCAAGAAGGCTGATGGCATCTTGGGGTGCATCAGGAAGACTGTGACCAGGTGGAGGGAGGTCATCCTGCCCCTCTACTCTGCTCTGGGGAGGCCCCATCTGGAGTCCTGTGTCCAGTTCTGGACTCCCCAGTTCAGGAAGGATAGGGAACTGATGGAGAGAGTACAGCAGAGGACCACAAGGATGATTAGGGGCCTGGAGCATCTCCCTTATGAGGAAAGGCTGAGGGACTTGGGTCTTTTTAGTCTGGAGAAGAGAAGACTGAGGGGGGATCTGCTCAACACTTATAAATACTTAAAGGGTGGGTGTCAGGAGGATGGGGCCAGTCTCTTTTCAGTGGTGTCCAGCAAGAGGACAAGAGGAAACAGGTACCAACTAGAACATAGAAAGTTCCATCTAAACATGAGGCGGCAGTTCTTCACTTTGAGGGTGGCAGAGCGCTGGAAGAGGCTGCCCAGAGAGGTGGTGGAGTCTCCATTTCTGGTGACGTTCAAAACGTGCCTAGACAAATTCCTGTGCAACCTGCTCTGGGTGGCCCTGCTTTGGCAGGAGGATTGGACTGGGTGATCTCCAGAGGTCCCTTCCAACCCCAGAGCATTCTGTGGTTCTGTGTACTCTCTTAAAACCCTTCCCCTGAAATGGTACTGGAAAGTGTCACCTTTATAACCTTTACTTAAAAGAAGGAAAGCACAACCTTTTCGTAGCACAGTTGTCCTTTCAGAAGATGTGCCAGGGGATCTCCATCTGCTGTTCTCTTTGCCAGCCGCTCCTCTGCTCTTTCAAATAAAGCAGCCCAGCTGCAGTTCACTGCTTAAAAACAGACAAATGTTTGGTTTTACTCCCAAAACAGAGGGAGCAGCACCAGTCAGCACACTAAAAGGCTGCAGCTGGTGGTCTCCCCTTTTTATTACGGTTTAAAAACGACTAAAAGATGAAATAGAAGGGTATTGGGAAAAAAGGAGGAGTTTGTTTTACTGCAGTCTGCTCGGCTGATGCGAGGCGAGTGGTGGACATCGTCTACCTGGGTTTCTCCAAGGCTTTTGAGAAGTTGCCAGAGTTCCCCATGGCCTCCTCCTAGAGAAACTGGTGCGTTATGGTCTAGACAAGGGTCTGTGCAGTGGGTGGGGAACCGGCTGACAGGCTGCACCCAGAAGGAGGTGGTCAATAGCTCCTTTCCAAGCTGGCAACCTCGCACACGTGGGGTCCCCCAGGGATGGGTACTGGGCCAACTTAGTATCTTCGTAAGTGAGCTGGATGATGGCATCAAGTCTGCCCAGAAGAGGTTTGATGATGACCAAACTGAGTGGGGAAGTGGACACTTTGGAAGGGACACCCTGCAGGGGGACCTGCAGAGGATGAAGAGTGGGCTCACAAGAATCTTACGAAGTTCAACAAGTGTCAGTTCTTGCACCTGGGGAAACAGAAACCAAAGTGCTGGGGTCTACCTGGCTGGAGAGCAGTTCTGTGGAGAGGGACCTGGGGGTCCCAGTGAACAAGCAGCTCATTATGAGTGAAGAGTGTGCTGCTGCAGCACAGAAAGCCAACAGGCTGCTGGGTTCTATCTACAAGGGCATCACCAGCAGAGATAAAGAAGTCATTACCCCCCCTCTGCTCAGCGCTGGTGAGACCACAACTGGAATACTGGGTTCAGTTTTGGTCCCTGCTATACTGGAAAGATGTGGAGAGGTTGGAGAAGGGCCACCAAGATGATCCAAGGACTGGTCAGCCTGTGTTTGAGGAAAGGCTGAGAAAACTTGGTTTGTTCAGCCTTGACAAAAGAGGGCTTGGGGGAGACCTTCTCACCGTGTTCCAGTATTTCAGGGGTGGCTACAGAGAAGATAGAGACTCCTTTGTACAGAGTCACATGGCAAAGGGTACAAGTTCCTCCTGGGGAGATTCCGATTGGACACCAGAGGAATCAGCCATTGGAATCTCCCTGGGGAAGTGGAGGATTCCCCAACACCGGACTTCTCCTACCTGGCACCTCCAGGGCGGGCTGGGTGCTGCTGGCCTGAGGCTGGTGCTCCCTGCGCAGCTTCATCCTGCCCTGGTGGTCAGTACCCTGGAGGTGGCGGGTGGCAGTTGTTGGCAGTTGGCAGTTGCTGCTTGTTCGTTGTCCTCCCCCTTGCTGGCCTGGAGCCCCCAGCACCAGTCCCTGGGGCCTCTGGACGAGGCAGAAGGAGGAAGACATGGAGGTTGGTGCTCTGCAGAAGGAGAAAGACAGGGAGGTTGGTGTTCTGCAGAAGGAGAGAGACAGGGAGGTTGGTGTTCTCCAGAAGGAAGACAGACAGGGAACGTAATGCTGGGTGTTTTGCCCCGTTTTCTGAAGGAAAGCAGAGCGATGGTGGCGTGCAGGCCAGGCCTCTGTAGAAATAACACTTGTCATTGTTTTCCAGTGCCTGAAAATAGGTGATGGGATGGGACAGGCTGCGCCCTGGGCACCCACCAGCTCCTCCCACTACCAGCCCGGCCTGTGGCAAACCGCAGCCAGAAGCCCAAAGCGCGCTGACGCTGGCCAAAAGCGAGGGAAACCCTGAAGGCAGTTCAGTTAGAAGAGCACTAGGCCCTCAAACTTCCCTCTGGAAAACGGGGCTGTGGTCCTTCCAGCGCTGAGAAACTGTTTGCTGTGCTGATGTGGGCTGTTTTCCCCGTAGGGAGACTACAAAAGGGAGAAGGAAAACGCTGCTTGAAACTGTTATCTCCCAAAACTGTAAGGGGTTGTTTCCACTCCTTTCAAGCTTCTGTCTGCCTCTCTCCTCCAGAGAAGCAGCGAAAAAACAGTGCTGGATGGACACATTGCCTATTTACCTGGGTTTCTGCACCTTTAAAAGGGGTAGAGCGTACGTTCGTCTCCCTCCACTTCGAGCTTTTCCATTTGCTTTCCCTAAGGGAGAAGCAGGAGGTGTCATAATGTGTCTGTGCACCCTGAGGGAACGCCCTTGGGCTTCTCTGCCCCCAACTCTGCTTATCAAAACCAGGTGACTTCAATGGATGGAGGGTCACAAAGATGCTCCGAGGGCTGGAGCACCTCTCCTGTGAAGACGGGCTGAGGGAGCTGGGCTTGTTCAGCCTGGAGAAGAGAAGGCTCCAGGGAGACCTTAGAGCAGCCTTCCAGTGTCTGAAGGGGCTACAGGAGAGCTGGGGAGGGACTCTGTCAGGGAGTGGAGTGACAGGACAAGGGGTAATGGCTTTAAATTGAAAGAGAGGAGATTTAGTTGAGGTATCAGGAAGAACTTCTTTGCTGTGAGGGTGGTGAGAGCCTGGCCCAGGTTGCCCAGAGAAGCTGTGGCTGCCCCATCCCTGGAGGGGTTCAAGGCCAGGCTGGATGGGGCTGGGAGCAACCTGCTCTGATGGGAGGTGTCCCTGCCCAGGGCAGGGGAGTTGGAACTTGATCAACCTTAAGGTCCCTTCCAACCCAAAGCACTCTGTGATTAGACTCTTTTTTAAACACATGACTTTGGACCTTTTAAATTAAGGTAGTGATGATGAGTAGCTGCTGTGAGAAAGGTGTAGGCAGCCTGGCAGGGCAGGAACTACGTACTGTAGTGCTGCTTCAGGCTTTTAATCGCAGTTTCTTTAACAAAGAAAAGGGTTCGGTGACTGTTCCTGATGGAGCAGCTCAAGAAGAGCACCCTGAGCGCCACCACAGCCACATCCCCACGTTTCGGTGGCATCTGGTGCAGGCTTAGTCTTGTTCCTGGGACTGATGTTGTCTCACAGCTGACAAACCAAACAGCCCGTAATGCCCAAAGGAGAGCCAGGGGAAGCTGCAGAGTGACGACGACCAGAGCCTGCCCGGAGCAGCCCGACGTCTCCGCTGGTACGGTGTCTCCTTCCTTTTATTTTTATCACTTCTTACAGAAGACCCTGTGTCAGGGGTTTCTCTCTGGGATAGCTGGTTTCACACAGCTATAAACAAAGCAGCGTGTAACAATTAACTACCTCACACTTTTCTTCCCTGTGTAACTCATATTGACCAAGTTCATACAATTCAGCAGATACAGCCCTTTTTCTCCCACTCCTTCTCTAAACCGCCGTTACCAGGGGTATGAACAGCAAACGACGGCTCTGAACAGACTCACGGCGCACACCGGGGCTGCAGAGCAGGGACCTCAAAGGCAGAGGATGGTTCAGCTTTTTGGCAGGGAAGAATTCCAATCATAGAATCATTCAATCATGACCCTTGGGATCATCAAGTCCAACCATCAACCCCACTCCACAAGTTCTCCCTATACCTTTCATCTGGACAGCCCCAGCGTAACAAGCACTATGGGAACCTAACGCTGTCCCAGCCCAAAGCAGGGTATCAGTTACCTCACAAATGTATTTATAAGAAATACAGGTTCACAGCAGCTCTGATTTATACAGGTTTAATCTAAAACCAAACCAAACCAACCCCAAAACTCTTCACTTAAGTTACTGAGGCAAGGCTTGGATTTCAGCTGGGGTTTGCCTGGCTGGGAGCGTCACTCGGGTGCGGAGCGCTGGGTGCGGGTCAGGCAGGGGCTGTCCCGCCTCAGGGTGGCATTTAAACAGCGTTGGGCCGTTGAGGGAGGCAGAGGTTGTAGTAGGCGTCCTTGTTCCAGAACTCCGGCCCCTTCCATCCACACCAGCCCTGCCCAAGAACAAGCAAGAGGACAGCGGGTACGTCCGTGAGGAGCTCTCTCTTCCTCATCTATTGGATCGATTTTATTTCACCCATTTTCATCTTTGCAGGGACCTACAGGATTGAGTGACACAACCTGCAGGAAGTCCGTGCCTGGAAAGGCAGCACTGGGACACACGTCAGTGAGTCTGTCTGTCTACCCCCCTCCTTTCTCCCCACCCCAGGCTCAGCTCCTAAACAGCAGCATCTCTTTATCCCCCCCCC
>VZTM01016034.1:0-46399 GCA_013400555.1 Jacana jacana | reverse complement strand
TCCTTCTCTGGAGACATTCAAAACTCGCCTGGAGGCGTTCCTGAGTGACCTGCTCTGGGTGCTCCTGCTCCAGCAGGGGGTTGGACTGGATGAGCTTTCAAGGTCCCTTCCAGTCCCTGAGATTCTGTGATTCTGGCTGGAGCACTGGATCTGCTGTAGGCCCAGCTGCCACCCAGGTTCTGTAACCTTGTCTCCCACAGCGGGGACAGCTGGTAAACCCCAACAGATCCCTCCAAGTGCCTGAAACACAGACTGGCTGCAAGTGTCTGCAGTCACAGAACTGCATTGGAAACGACAAAACCAAGGGCTTGACAAAGGTGTTTATGATGATACCTCTCAAAACAGGCTTCCACTGTAATTGTACAGGCAATACTCATACCCAAGCTGGCTTTAGGAAAAACACCTAAATCCCAAATAACATCAACAATCTGTTCAAAGCACCACTGAATTTAGCTTTCTGTAACACCTCCCTGCTCCCCTTTTCAACCACGGGGACCAGCCACAGACAAAAGAAGAGAACACAGAGGAGAAAGGCACACACAGTGCGTGCAGGCACTGCAGGACTCGGAGCTGACGGCCTGTTACGTCTGACAGAGACTTATGTTCCCCTCAGAAGCCTGACGGTGCCCCCAGAAGCCGTGACAGAAGCCATCAAGGGAATTAACACAGACATTTTTTACTATCTCCTCTGTGTTTCTTCATGCAGTGGTTAACCTTCTGAAAACACAACGGGAGCCCCTGTGCCTGCTTCCCAGGTGCCCGGAGAGATGGATGAAACGCAGAGGGAACACAAAGCTCTGGGAAACGGGACGTTTACAAGAAGGGATTCGGCGCCGGTGCTGCTGGTGCAGCTGAGGAGTCTTATCTCCACAATAAAGTCAGAGGTGCTGCCTGGAAATAAGCCCCAGACAAAAACGCTCTCTGCTGCTGAAAGACCAGCTGCAAGAGATGCAGGACGTGGCCTCTCCTCAGCGTGGCAGTGACGCTGCCTCCCGTAATCCTCACCAGCACGGGCGCTACCAGGAATCCTGCCCCCTTCACAAAGGAATCTATTCTATATCTTCACGTGCAGGACCAGGGCCTGTCACAGCTGCTGTCAGTAATAGCTGGATCAGCTGCAAATATAAGCTCTGGAACAAAAAAGATTAAAATTGGCTGTATAAAGCTTTAAGGAACACTGCAGCACTGAACTGTGTTCCTACTGTTCATCTCCAGCAGCAGGGTCACACGCTCCTTGGGAGTATCTACAGCAGAACTTCAATCAACAAGCTCAGGAGCAGTGTTTTGACCAGCAGTTTCATGCAAGCCAGGTCAGTATCTATCACTTATTTATCTCATAACTGGGTTTGTTAGTCTGGTTAGTGCTGCCCAGGTGATAAACACTCAGTAATTTTACTTCTGCTTAAATACTGAAACTTATTCTTTTTCTCCCAAATACATTTGCAGCATCCCTTATTGTGCCCGAGAGTGTCAGATGGTCAGAGGGGGAACAAACCCCTTGCTTTATCTGTCACACAACCCCCCAAAAAAGAGAACAGTGTTTCCAGGCTGCTCAGCGTTTTACCTCAATCCTGAACGGAAGGGTTCTGTATTATCCCTGTTCCCCCACGCACTGGAACGGGCAATCTGCATTTTAAGGCCTTCAGCCTCTAATAATTACTGAGCTCTTAAACAGATGATGGTTCTTACCTGACAAAGAGTATTTTGGATGTTATTCCAAAAAGCTGGTTCAAAACAAGCTGTACCTCGATGGAACCGATCCACTGCCGTGACCCAACAAAGGCTGCAGGCTTGTCCCCAGCATCCACCAGGGCCTTGGCAAAGGAAAACAAACGTCAACACCACAGAGGAGGCAATTCCCACCACTTCTTCTGAACAAAGCTGATTTAGACGGGAATGCAGTTTGAACCCAGCCAGTCAAAAGCAGGCAAATGGACGTGGAAGTCATTTGCTGGGGGTTCTGTTCCGGAAACCTCACTTGAACACGAACGCAGACGGTGCCCACGAGCACAGAATACAAAACATAACCCCGGGGTGGCGAGCACTGAGCTGTCTAATCACCGAGTGCATCACGGCACCGCAGAAGCCTCTCCACAGACTGAAGTACCCAGATTCTCACCCAAAGCATCTCAGAACAGGGTCCACAAAACAGTGCACCGAGGAAGAGGTCGCTGGAACACACCGAGGGCTGTGGTTTATTAACTCTTCTGCAGCGTGAGGCTTGTGCGTTACATGAGACACCGCAGAGGGACCTTTTCTGCTCAGGACACAAAGCCACATTCTCCTGAAGGCTCCTGCCCTCCTCTAGATGTCTAAACGCTACAGGAGTGCACGGACTTCACTGCTTTTAGGTTTAGGAGTGGACTCAGAAATGGACTCAGAAAAAGCAGTTTTAACTGTAGTTAAACACACTTGGGGGCGCATTCACATTCACGGTAGAAAAAGAAGGGAAGGAGAATTCCGAAAGAAGGAAAAGCAGTTGTGGCTGCCCCATCCCTGGAGGGGTTCAAGGCCAGGCTGGATGGGGCTTGGAGCAACCTGGTCTGGTAGGAGGTGTCCCTGCCCAGGGCAGGGGGTTGGAACTGGATGGTCTTTAAGGCCCCTTCCAGCCCAAACCATTCCACCATTCTGTGATTCTCTGTTTTCATAGAATCTCACTACTCTGAGGCAACTTTGTAAAGGGCAGTAAATCAACACAGAGCACGTGAGGACAAGATCCAGCTGTCACTGAATACAAGAGTCAGTTTTAAAACTGATTTTAATGTGACACATTGGATTTGTTCTTTCCTCTCATGGCAAAAACTGAAAATGTCATAATCTGAGCTTCTAATAGAACACTAATCCAAAGAAACATTTAGGAGACTGTTTTAACGAGTCTTATCTGTGCAGATACTGTAACCCAACACTGATGAACCTATGGAGACAGATCTCCTATCACAACACTTCGTTAAAGATCTAACAGCAATCTAGTAGAAGTTAATTTGAACTATGGTAGTTCTTAATTAACAGATAAATCCCAAGTCTAAAATGTACGAATTTGACATCTTAAGAATAATCTGCACAAGCTTTTCTAGTCAAATATACATAAAGTAGCGAGTCTGCTGAAGTGTTGTGTACCTGCTGGATTTCCTTGTGTGTTGGTACAGGTCTGTCAACGTAACCTTGGTGCCTGAACCAGGAACAGATGGTCTGCAAGGAGCGATAGGCGCAGCCCCAGCCGCTGTCGTCCACCCGGTCCTGCATATAGTGGTGGTAACTATACACCCCATGGACTAAGGAAACCTGCAGAGGGGGAGAGAAGAGGCCCATCAGACGGGCACGGGTTTGCAGGGAAGTCACAGGACTTGTCGCTTGCACTGCAAGAGCTTTCAGGTGGGGACCGCACACCTTTGGAGGAAGGGAAGGGTGGTTACGCACACACGAGTGCTCCTCCTGCTGTTGTCTCCATTCACAGTTTTAGTTTCTTGTCCTGGTTCTGAGGAACTTGTAAAACAGATGCTAAAAACATCTTTTTTTAAACATCTTTTTTTTTTTAAAAACATTGATGTTCCCTTCATGTATTTCATGATGCATCTTTCCATGTCAGTTAATTGCCTGTGAATTGCTTTCACCAGGAGACTTTGTACTCTACATCCTCTTCCAAGAAAATGCCTTTTCTTTGAGGCAAATAATAGCTAAAGCAGTGCCTTTTTGTGCACAAAAGCCCTTTTGCTGAAAAGGCCAAGTCAATACTTCCCTATCTCTGCAATACCATCTCTATTGCAAGTCTCAAGTAGAATAAAAAGTACTTCCTTACAAATATTATTTCAACTTAAACTTACCGTACCAGAGTCCGTACCGGGTGGATTAAGATGTAAGTGTGGGTTTCTCAGATACCCATCTTTATATGGCTCATCTGGAAAGTGGTAAGCATTTGCTCTCTTGAAATAGGGTCTGTCACAAGGCAGATTGAACAACCCATGCAATTCCTACGTGCAAGTTCAAATGAAAAAATAAAGAGGACAATGCAGATTTTGGGTTAACAGTTAGTAACAATAAAGACATAAACAATTTTAACAGCTTAGCAAATTAGTATATTAAAATCTGCTGAATTAAACACTCAGCATGTATGTTTACTGCTAGATCCCAGCTCTCACAGGATCCTCCTGTCTACAGAGACCATTATTTTACGCAGTCCTGTTACACACACCACCTGCCACTGCAGCCCCACTGAAGATACCACCGCTGGCAAGTGTCTTAGGAAAGCAGGGTAAAATACATCATGACAGAAGAGAACTTCTATCTATGTAGTAGCATAGATATACACACACTGAATTATAATCTTAACTAATGCTGGAGATGTACAAGTATCGCATACTGAGATGAAAATACTGAACTTATGGTTCAGGCAGATTCAGCCTGTTTTCAAATCTCTTAAGCGCAGTCTGCAACACGACAGCCCCATTTGAAGAGATACACTGCCTTATTCCACAGAGCTTCCGAGAGAAAGGAGTGCTGAGATCATCTCTGATAATGTAGCACAGGTAATACACTCTCTGCAGATGACCCAGCACTGAACCCAACCACAGCAACACTTGGCAGTTGGAGGGTTGGAATGAGCAGAAGACAGAGCAGGACAGACTTAATGTGCCACCAGTGCCCAAGGCCTCTGCAGATGAGGCTTTCTATACCCAGTAACGCTTGGCACAGAAGATGAAAATTAAACACCCCCCCAGCTTCTACACCTTTAAGGCAGCAGAAGGCTCCTTCCCCACTCCCAGGATGTTTAACTGTGCAACCTCTCAATCAGAATGGACTGCCACATCACGTCTGCCCCATCATCCCTACACCCGTATGCCTTTTTCTGGATGTGCTGACCCAGCGGGCAACAACAAACCAACCAAAGCAAGCTCAGGCTCTCAGCTGTGAGCCACAAAGAGCAGCCCCCCCCAAACACACAAAGCAAAAAACCCAACACCACACAATCCCAACACAGAAACCACAAACTTTCAGGATACAGGAAGCCTGAAAGTAGTCATACACTACAAGTAACCTGATACTCTACCACGGAAGTGGAGATACTCAAAGAATCCAGTTACTAGAAGCCTAACTTAGGATTTGGTTTAGATAGGTTTTATCTAAGTATTCTTGAAGTTTCCATTGCTCCTTTACAAAAATGAGGTCTGACAGATTTTATTAAAGAACTTCTAATAAATCAAGCTTCCACATTCAGTATACTGCTTCAGTTACAATGAAATGGATTTGTGAAGTAGCAGTATCTGTTAATTTATCCTGCATTGGCTAAATGAAAAGCTTTACCACCACTTCCATTACAATAACTAAAAAATAAATAAATTAAAAATCAGGTTCTGTTAGTATTTGTTGGCTTTACCTTCCTGTAACTTTCCAGTTGATCATCAGAAATACCTGTAGGATAGGAGATTGTGACGAGATGATTTTTTCCCGGTAACATGAAATGAAACTGTTCTGGCACCACAATTGATGTTCCCTTCATGTATTTCATGATGCATCTTTCCATGTCAGTTAATTGCCTGTGAATTGCTTTCACCAGGAGACTTTGTACTCTGCCAAGCGTGAGGGAGAACATTTAAGAAGTAGAACAGTGATGGTGGATCATTCTTTCCTCATAGCTCTGATGGTTGTACAATATTTATATGGATATATTTGTATATAAGAGAGACCCTCGCTGTGCTTTACTGAAAAGCACATCTGTCCACAGAAAATACTCCCAGTGATTCAGCCCTCTGAAGGGCAGGTACCCTGCTCTCACACCAGAAACTTAACCACTAGAAGGATTTGCCGAAGTCAAAGTTACATCTGTGACTATAGAGGGTTGTACCCCATTTATTATCTTTCAGAATCAAATGCTACAGAAAAAATGCAAGGAAAAAATCCTTGCCATTTTCCACCTTCCCCCTCCCAGCTGCAGCCCCTAAGGCAATCCTGACATGAAGACTCACCAAATACACTCCAACTCTCACTTCTCTGCACACTCACATACTTACAAGAATTTTTAGAACATTCTCCTGACTTCTTCAATTCCTAGTTAAGCAATGGTTGGGAGCTATCAAATCTATGAGACATGGGCAAGGGGAATTTTTCTTGTAGACAGCAAAAGGACTGTTTCTCAAGATTATCAAAACTCACAGCTATCTAGAGGAGCTTTCATTAGGTACTGTTAAATTCCCTTAGAAAATTACAGCGTGCTACTTCATTGCACTGACTAATGATATGGTACAAGATTATTTCAAGAAAACGAGGCTGAAAAAAAATCCCAAGTTCAGGGTGACACTTACTTTCCCCATGTTTCTTCTGGAGAAACAGACACAACGACATCAACTGGCAACGTCATACTCATGTAGTGGTGCTCTTTACTTTCCCTTTCAATGATGGGAGCCAAAGCCGCCAACGAAGACGTCATTTCCAACATGAGGTCTACATTGACTACCTGCTGCTGCAGATGGTAAAGACACCATCAGTACCTCTCCAACACCAGCAATGAAATAATTGGGTTTAAAATAAAGCTAGCAATGTTAAAAGTGCCGATCTACCGTAGATGGATCTTTGCATTCACCCTCAATGACTCTAACAGGATTCTTTTAAGTCATGGCCCAGTCTCTGTGTGTACAGAAAAGCCCAGGGAAGGCAGATCTAACCATTTTTAAATGACAGGCTGTCTGCTATAATCCATTAGTGTGGTGAGACACTTACCGGGTCTTGTAACCTCTTATCCTTTTTTTTGCCAAGCTTCCGTTTGGTCTCATCATCTTGATCGGATCTGAAGTATCAACAGAAAGAGACATTTCTCTAACAGGAAATTAATCAATTCAAGCAAGTTACCCGTTTTTAAATGCACTCACTGTATAAACCGCCTTATCTCCTTGCAGGGAGAATCATCAGTCAGCTCTGGAAGGGTGTTCATGCCGTTGTTCGGCCACACGTAGATTGAGCTGTGGCGAATTCTTAACACAAGGACATCTGAGGACAGCTTGTTTGCAAGGTCACTGAAAACATAGCCCAAGGCCTTTTTTGTTGACGCCTCTGAAACCCAACAGGGATACAATTAGCCTAGAAAATCCCCACAGTTTTGTTAGAGCTGCTGGGTAAAATCGATGTGTTTTGACTTGGAGATAAAGCCTAAGTGCTGTTACCATCAGAAACAAATTCTGAGATGAGATTTCACTTAGCAGGTCTGTCTCATATATTCCTACTCCCCGAACAAAAGCACACTGCTTCTCTCAGACACTGCCAGATACGAAGAGCTGAATGAATTAGGGGGTAACAACCTCGCCCCGTAGTCAATTCTCACATCAACAACTCTTAACCAAGCCTGCAGCTGCAAAGGAGTTTCTGTGTACAAAGCTCTGCCCTGGTCAGCCTGAGTCTTTATTATTACCCACATGGAACATTTGGCTTTCAGAGCCAGACTTGACTTTTTAAGGTTCCACCCAATTCCTTACAACCTGAGCCAGTAATGGACATAACAGAGCAACTTCTGCAGGTTACCAGTGCTGTTTGCCTCACTGAGGAGGTTAACAACCTTTACTTAGAACCCAAGGAGCTGCACAAAGCCTAACAAGCTACCCAAGACGATGCTGAATTGTATCTCTTTAATGCATTAACTTAGATTTGGCCACCATTAGCTGACTTTCACACTAGAGGTCTGTAAGCACTGTGGTATTGGAAATAAATAAAGAGAAGAGTCACACAGACCCCAACATATTTAGCTAAATCTCCTCTAAAAGAACAACTCCGTGCCTTCAAAGGAGCGGTCTGCCATCTTCACACACTAATGGGTGTGAATACCATCCACTTGGACTACGTGAAGATCACTCTGCTTCACTGTGGGTAAAATTCACTGCGCTCCAAAGGCAAATAAAGAGCCTTTCCCTGAGGATGCAAGTCACAGAAATCTGCTGTGCACTAGGTCAACTTATTCAAGGCTTCTATTCCACATCATGAGCTGAAACGAGCCCGAGCTCCTTTTCAAGGTTCCCCAGCACTAAAGTCAAAGTTTTTAGTAAAGACATGTCCTTTCAAAACGCAGAATGAGCTACAGTTGAGCTGAAGACACCCTCCTTCCACACAGGGGCTGCTGAGAGCTTTGGGCAGGGCTTTCTGAAGCGAATATCACCTCGCTGCAAGAGCATGGGACTCCAGGAGCCTCTTAAGGCCACATGGGCTAGTGCCAATTCCACGTGGAATTGCAGTGGCCAACACCACCTAAAGTCAGCAGAGTAACTAGTCAGCTGCTTCACCTTCCCTAGTTCTCTAGAAAGGCTGGATCACGGTCTCAAAACCCTAGTACTAATATCACCCTGTTATAATAAATTCACTTTCATCGAGTTATTATCTGTTTGCTTGGAATTTCGGGGTCAACTCTGGATGTGAGCTAAGAACCATCCCAACCCCGTATCAGTGAACAGGGAAAGTATGTAAATAAACCCACCCAAACCCAGAAACCCGAACTTTACTGCAAACAAAACCAGAAAACACACAGTGGAAAAAGACCATCAGAAAATTAAGGGAGATAAAGAATAGCATTTTTTGTGCATTATGTATAACGAATAACCCTTTTTGTATTTACAGGTTTGGGGGAAGGCGCTTAGCGTGTGATGAAGTGCCACAAAAAATAAACAAGCATTGCAGCTAGTTAATTAACATTTATGTAAGTACCCTTTTATTAAGAAACCTACTACAGTCTTACAAACACACCATCGGTAGCTGCTAGCTGGAACGCAAGGTCCAAGCCTCCTCTGATTCTGAAGAGTATGTCCATAGTGTCTAGGATTACCTGAGGAGAAAACCAACCAAAAAAAGGCAATGAAAAGGAATAGTTATTTCCGCACGCCTTCTGTCAATTGACCACTGCCTTTTATTATGCCACAGCGAATAAACAAGCAGCTGAGGGGCACAGATGTTTCATTCCCCTCTCCCAAATGCCTGACGTGAAAAATGCTTTACATAAGAGGCCCAAAGTCCCTCGACACCTTCCCCGAGGTGGCCCTGAAGGCTGAGCGGCCTTTGGGCCTCCAGGGCCACCTCGGAGCACCCACCGTGAAACAGGCAGGGCAGGACCAGCCCTCAGCTCGCCCCGCTGGCCACAGAACCCAGCTCCGCCGAGCTCTCCCCCCGCCGCCATTTTGCGCTCCCTTCAGACTTACCACGTCCCTCAGCAGCGCAGCGGGAAGCGGGCCTACCCGCATCGCTCTCCAACACCCTCCGCCCCCCCCGCCTCCATCGCAGGCGTGGTTCCGCCCAGCCCCGCCCTGCAGGACTGCGCAGCCGCTGTCGCCTTGGGCCGTACCAATGCAGGAGCGGAGCTGGGGGAGGAGGGGGGACAGTTGCCTGTTGGACTCTCCCGCTTCCCGGGCAACCGGCATCAAGCGTAGGGCCAGCGGCCCCGGGGGTTTGGCCGCCTCCCGGTTGCCTCTGGCTCCTCTCGGCGGTGGTCTCAAGCCAATGAGGTACCGGTTCCTTCAGGATTCAGCGCCCGGGCCCATCCTGTGGTGAGGTGCGGCGGGGGGAGCCGGGGGGGGAGCCTTTGTCGCGAATTGAAGTTTTCTGCACAACTTGTGAGGTAATAACGGCTTCAGATTCATTCATCAGCCGGTTATCAAAGTGATTTGACGAAATTCGCTCTAATCAGCAGGGCGACTTGGCAGGATTCACCCAAGACTTGTGAGTTCCCTAAATAAATCACTCGCCCACCCACTACACAACATTTACCACAGAGTTTCCTTAAATCCCACACCCCCCCCAACCAACACAAGGCTTATGGCAGAGTTCCCTCAGAGATACAGAGGTTAACCTGTGGGATTAAGACATGTCTCCCTTTGCAAGAAGTAGTAAATCGTGGTGCTAGAGCGATCTGTGAAACATTGAGAAATACAATAATAGTGAATTACTCTTTTCCTTCGCCGGCATTTGTCGGCAGACGATCCCTGAAATCCTCGTGACATCTAATCTTCGAAATCCTCACAAAATCTGCCTTTTGAGTTTGCCTCACAAAATCTGCACTTAATATCCTCAAAAAATCCAGTCTTCGAAAACCTTGGAAAATCTACCTTTAAATTTACTTCACAAAATATCCTCACCAAATCCAATCTTCGAAATCCTCATGAAATCTGCCTTCTAAAGTCCTCACAAAACCTATACTTTAATATCCTCCCCAAAGCTCTTCAAAATCCTCACAAAACCAGCCCCAAGGGACGTCCCCTCTCAGGGGGAGGTTGCTGGGTCACAACCTGCTGTGACCCCAGAGAGCTCAAGGGGTCCTGTTTGGGATGGGAGTTCATAGGATCGTGAGATGGTGGACTTTGGTCAGTAGTTTTCCATTTTGACCACAGTTATTGTCCAGTAATTGTGGTGCCTTCCAGACAGGGCTACTGTCCAAGCAGGAGGAGGTTCAGGAGCTGCCTGGTCGTCCTGACTCACTGCACTTGCAACCAGGACATGAAAGTACCCGATTGTCCTAAGTCACTGCACCTGCAACCAAGGTGACAAAGTGCCAGATCCTCCCAGCCCTGCCACCAAGACAAGAAGACAATGTTTAGCTGGTCCTGACATTGCAATGTGACCCAGGGGGCCCACCAACAACCTTCACAGAATCACAGAATCTCAGGGATTGGAAGGCACCTTGAAAGCTCATCCAGTCCAATCCCCCTGCTGGAGTGGGAACACCCAGAGCAGGTCACTCAGGAACGCCTCCAGGCGGGTTTTGAATGTCTCCAGAGAAGGAGACTCCACAACCTCCCTGGGCAGCCCCTGCCAGTGTTCAGTCACTCTCACTGTGAAGAAGTTTTTCCTTATATTTAACTGGAATCTCCTCTGTTCCAGCTTGCACCCATTGGCTCTTGCCCTACCTTCTTTAACTTGGGTAACACTGGGCTGTACTTAGTCCAATTGATGCGGTATTGATACCTTACCTGTGCTCTGTGGCAAAATACTGGTATTTCCTCACTTTTCCTACACATTCCTTTGGGAGATGCTCCAGGATTGTGCTGCCTCGTGATGCTGCAACTTCAAGGCCAGGCTTGTCCCCCTCGTTACGTCTCCTTGGTCATGTCAAACTGCTGAGGTTCAAAAATACTTCCTGTCAATGCCTTGGTCAACAATGTTTGCTTTACACTCTATAATTTAATTCCAGGTCTCTTTATTTTCATTCAGTTATTCCTATCCTCATCAATAGCCAACTAGCTCCATAGCAGAGGACACCTAAGTTTATTTCCAAGGGTCAGTTTTCTGTCATCTCTTCTTTCAGTGCTGGCTGTTGTCACCTGCCCTTTGGTTCCTCACCCAACACCTAGATCTACCAGTAACCAAAGGCCAGGGCTGAGTTTATCTGCTGAAGCGACGACNGGGCAATGAGCGACAGAACAAGAGGGAATGGCTGCAAGCTGCAGCAGGGTAGGGTTAGGCTGGACATGAGGAAAAAGTTCTTCACAGAGAGAGTGGTCAGTCAGTGGAATGGGCTGCCCAGGGAGGTGGTGGAGTCCCCATCCCTGACTGTGTTTAAGAGTAGATTGGATGTGGTGTTGAGGGATCTGGTGTAGGGGAGACGAGTAGAGTAGGGCTGATGGTTGGACTTGATGATCCCAAGGGTCTCTTCCAACCTGAATGATTCTATATAGATTCCCACTGCTGTGCTGGTTTTCTACTCTGCACCTACGTGCCAGATACAACTAATGGGTGATATTAATATCTCAGAGCTCCTGCCCTGTGAGCACCCAAGCTGTCAATCCTATTGCAGGTTACTTTCTTCAGAGTACATTTACTGCTAAGGTTTTGAACCAATTCTCCTTGCCTTGTGCTGAAATAAACCGTTTGTTTACAGGTGTGGGACCTCTTACAGGCTCTTGGAGTGGAACAAGGATAGTTTAACCCTTTTAGTGCAGCCCGGGGTGACACAGATCCAGCCATGCCTGCGGAAGGGAAAAGTGACATGGAGAGGATCGGCCTCTTCAGCGAAATGGGCTACGTTACCATAGGAGACCGCTACGTACCACACTATATGTGTAAGTGCCTTTAATTTCAATCACTCTGTAGCGATAGGCATCGCCTCTAGCGTCCCTCTAGTTCCAGAATCACTATTTTCTAATATTGATGTTTTTCTTTTTGTCAGAGAGAACTGCTTTTTCATGCATATTCTTTGCTCGGGGCTGTGTTATTAAGAGAAAGGGTTGATGTGTTGGAAGGAATATATCAAAGAAAGGAAAAATCCAGTAAAACTGAAAAATACATATGCATAATAGACTGATAAAATCTTTTAACGTACACATTTCTTTTTAATATTAATTACCTGCAAGTTAGCAGTATTTTCCTGCTTTTGTGAAAAAACGTGGTGGTTTTTGTGTGCTCTTTCAGCAGGTTTTCTCTTTTTGACAATGATATTGTAATTATTTTTAAATTAGTGTTGCAATTTTTTTTCTGTTCCCATCTGACTCACATAAGTGAGATTCCCCATCCTGTTTTATAGAAGAATACAGCCTTTTTCTTGCATCCTTATTGAGATAATTGATTATTGAGGTAATTTTTTGGCATTGGGAAGGGTACAGAGGTTAACCCCTCAGCTGTGATAACTTGAGATAACCCTGGCATCCCAGTGCAGGCATTTCTGCTGTGGGGTGGTGGCAGTGATGATCACATCCACCAGAACCCTGGCTGACACACCTCCACCACACTGCGCTGCCAGGGGGTCAAAACCCAACTGGAGGCTCATCTGCTTGACCTGTGGGAGGGAGAGGTGCTTGACCTGGGAGGGAGAGCATTTATACACTACCATACTCATACTCTGCAGTATGAGTATGGTAGTGTATAAATGGGCATCAGCTCCAGCTCGGAATTCTAGTCTGGAGCAACCAGTCTCCCTCCCTTGCCTGTAAAGCAAGTGCAGAGGTTGGCAAACTAAAACTGGGTGCTAGAAATCCCTTCTCACAGCGTTGTCTTTCAGACACGACCTTTTTACGTGTGTGATTTCTGAGCTAAAGGCTGTGCCATACCTTCTTCGGGCCACCCAGATCCAGACCTCACATGTTTTGTTTTTCAGAGCAGCGCTGACACCCAGCAGTTACTGACAGTGCTTGCTTTTTTAAAGGTGCTTTTAACGAAGCTGCGGGCAAGAACAGACAGATGTTACCTGGGGGGACCAAAGTGTTGTCAGCTCTGCAGGCAGGTTATTTTGAGCCCCAGTTTGTGAGGATTTTCAATGGTGAAGCCTACTCAGACCCCGTTCAGCTGAGGAGACGCTATAGATTGGCAGAGTCAAAGAAAAATTTGGGCAAAGCTTTCCTCCCCACTAACGGAGACAAATTGCCGTAAGTGTTGTGAACATGTTTTAAATTGACTCTTTTTTTTTCTTCTCTGTATGCTAAAGAGGATTCTCACAGACTATTTCTTATAAAACCTGTAGTCAGAGTACAATATTGTTGTTTCATGCAATGGAGTGTTAGTTCTGAGCAAAGAATTTTGAGTGGCAGCACGGGGAGGGCTGGATGCAGGTAGAAATCAGGTCCTGATGCTTGCTCTCAGCTACTGCCTTTTGCTGTAAACAGTTTTCTTAAACTTTCACTTTTATTTTTTGATGAAACTGAAGGTGGCTATTTGAAAGGGGTGTGGATAATTAACAAATGAATATATCATTTTAATTTAGGAGGAAATCTCTTGGAACCTCTCAGACACAATATCTTCTCCCTCTGAATTCTGAACCTCCCAAAATAGGGGTGGCACATCTATTGCGTAAACAATAGGAAAAAGGGCCATTATCCAGGTGCAATGTTTCCCCCTCAGCGAATCCAATCCATTCTCTCTTTGGTAGAAAATATACTAATTATCCTATGGGAATATCAGAAGGTGTTACAGAGCTGGGAAATATATGCAGAATACTAAAATAAATGCACCTTTGCACAATAATAATTGTATGATAAAATGACACCAATGCAATTGGTGTAAAAACAACATGTAAAAAACAGGTAGAGCCTGGTTACTCTGTTATAACTATAAAATCTTGGTTTGTGGCTGTTGCTGCAATAAGAGACAGGAGGATTTAGTCTGTGTACAGGGCCGAGGGATTACAGTCTCATGGTTCTATTTAGTCACATCTTTCTGCGGCTTTGCTTTTGGAAAGTTTGGAGAGTAACCTCTTGGGTTTTATCTCTCTCTCTCTCTCTCAAGATTCAAGGATTAGCTCTGCTCTGTTGTATGCTACAGTACAGGAACATCTTAGCTCTCAAAAGGAATGCACTGTACTTCTCTTATACCCAAACCTGACTCGCATCATAACTAGGGAAGCGGTGCAGAGCTCTGTTGGTGTTTACTGAGTTGTTATTCTTGGCTGCCTGAATGACAGGACACTCTTGAGAGTCTTTCCTTTGTGATGAAGCCCCATTTTTTGTTGGCTGCAAATGGAAAGGTTGCGATGTCATTTTGTGAAGCTATGACTGAAGCCTGGACCTTTCTTTTCTTCAGATGTCTGTTCTCTTGCTATTCTGTTTCTGGCGTATGAAAAGCCTACTCACAGAAGTGACATTTAAAGAATATGAAATAAAAGGGCTGGGAAGCACCAAGATAAAGGTTGTCTGCGCATTGTCAGTTTGCCCTTTTTTTTCTATATATGGGTTTATGAAGTCCCCAAATAAAGGGAGGGCAAATGAGATTACCGTGGCTATCTGGAGCAGACAACAGATCTCTTACAGTAGCCCCTGTTTATTTTTTCCTGTTCTGTTTTGGGGTTTTGGGGTGTGGGGACAGAGGGTTGGTTGGTTGGGGGTTTTTTGGGACCACTGTAGCTGCAGCTTAGTGGACCAAATGGCCATTTGGCTATTTGTTTGTGTTGGTCCTTTTCTCCTTCAGCAGCTGTATGGTTGTGTACTTTGAGAACATGTCATACACTTGTCAGCAAATACTGATTTTCAAGTTGGTCTTTAAATCCCAGTCTTTGTGAATTCCTGCAGCTTTGTAGGCAGAGGCATTTGTCCTGAAGGAGTTGTGCCTCCTTTCACTTTCCTTCTTGTGACAAGCTAACTAGTCCTACCACCTCACAGGAAAAAATACCTTTCAGACAGGTAGCCCACAGTGACTGCCACTCCATTATCTGAATCTGTCAGTGCCAGTATTGCTTTACCTTGTTGGGGCAAAATTAATCTCTATTAAGCATATTTATATATGGTTAATAGATAATATGGTTAATATAATATATTTATATATATTTAGAGATGCTTAATNGTCCTGAAGGAGTTGTGCCTCCTTTCACTTTCCTTCTTGTGACAAGCTAACTAGTCCTACCACCTCACAGGAAAAAATACCTTTCAGACAGGTAGCCCACAGTGACTGCCACTCCATTATCTGAATCTGTCAGTGCCAGTATTGCTTTACCTTGTTGGGGCAAAATTAATCTCTATTAAGCATATTTATATTATTAAAATACCATAAAACTTCATCTTTGCCACTGTCTTGTTTCTTTTTTGTCCATAACACTGTGTCTGGGATTGCTGTAGTGGAAGATCCACGGACAGTGGATCTGATCTGGTTTCATGTTTAACTCTTGAGCCATGCTGTTGTTTGGGTTTTCTACTTGCTGTGGGTTTAGCAGACTGGATATGGAAAGCCTGAAATACTTGCAAAATACTAATTAATATATTTGTTTGCTATTTGTAGATGTGGACGTGGCAGCTACTATGGAACCATAGGAGGTTCGTATACATACTTCAGTCCACAACTGAAAGCCAGAGAAAGATACATTCCTCCTGGAAAGAATTTTTATACTAATCCAGGAAAGAAAGGAACTGGATATGGGTAACTTCACATTATTTTTGCTTCTTGCAGAGTATTTTATTAAGTGTTTCTTGAGTTTTGGACACCTAAGTAATTCATTTTGGTTCCACAGCTATGCAAACCTTACCATAGGCGAACAGTATCCGCATCAACCTGATGGGTATGAAGTAGAAAGACTAAATGCAAAGGTAAAAATATTTGGTTTTGTTATGTATTAGTGTTGGGTTTATTTATTACAATTTACATGAACTTTTTATCCTCACGGTGTTTCCTTTAGCTTGAAATCACTAATGCTTGTTTACAAAGTGCAGGAAGGAGAACACATTAATGGCCATTCTGTATAAAATGTAGGTATTGTTTGTTTGTTATTTTTTCTTTGAGACATCTGGCAGTTTCCCAGGGTTTGACCTTAGTTTTTCATATGGGGACCTTAAGCTCCAGTGCAGTGATGACCAAATAATGCCAATAGCAATAACAATAATACTTTTTTGTTGTCGTCAGAAGAGTGGGACCTCGTTATCCTAACTGCTATATTTAAAAATCCTGTTCCTTTTTTCATATAAGTTCATAAATCTAAGAAAACTTGTAAATGTGCTTGCACTGATTTTAGTTATTCTGTGTATTTTCATCATATGGCAGCAGGAGGACATTTATTGGTCTAGGGTAAAGACAAGATTAGCAGAAATGATTCAGGTACCTGCAGTTGAGACAAATTCAGAGTCAGGCATGTGTGTAGTGCCCAAGATACATGTTTGCAGTCCTGTTAGACACATCTTAAATGTGCTTTTCCTGACATCTTCCTACCGTACTTCCAGTGCTTCCAGTGAATCCATGTTCCATTATGCACAGTAGGGATAGAAAGTACCTCCTTCATCAAACAAGAGCAAAGGAAATTGGAGCAAACGTTCTCCAAGGCTAAATTTAGTGCTTGCCATCTTTCTCTTAGATTAAGACACAGCAGAAATCCTCAGGATTGTTTCTTTCAAAGCATTTGTTTTACAGAAAGCTCAAGAGGAACACAGACGGTTGCTCACAGGAGGGCCTTTCAGGTTAAATCTATGTCCCCAGGAGTATTTTGACGCGAATCCCTATTTTAATGACAAACCTTTGCCACCTGTGAAGAAACCACCCACAGAGAAGCCCATTGTGTCACCTTTCATACCAACTTCTCCAGCTAAAAAGGTTAGTTTGTCTTAAGCTACCGGAAACAAAAGATAATTATTCAGATATTTCTTGTTACATCTTTGCACACAGCACAGAAGATAAAATTAATTGTTCAGTTTTGATAATAGTTTATTTTTCTTACAAAAGATATTATTATTCCGTTTCTTGTTTTCAATTTCCAAAGCAAGGAAATCTTGTTTGCCCCAACAATGGCCAAACAGGTTCAAGTAACCCCAAAAGCCTTTCTGTTTTAAATCTGCACAGTGCTGTTAACATACAGTTAATTAACTTTCTACACCACAAAACCATGCAAAGCAGAAGATTATCTAATCTTCTCACGGGCAATGAGCGACAGAACAAGAGGGAATGGCTGCAAGCTGCAGCAGGGTAGGGTTAGGCTGGACATGAGGAAAAAGTTTTTCCCAGAGAGAGTGGTCAGTCAGTGGAATGGGCTGCCCAGGGAGGTGGTGGAGTCCCCATCCCTGACTGTGTTTCAGAGTAGATTGGATGTGGTGTTGAGGGATCTGGTGTAGGGGAGAACTTGTAGAGTAGGGCTGATGGTTGGACTTGATGATCCCAAGGGTCTCTTCCAACCTGAATGATTCTATGATTCTATGATTATGCAATAAATGACAGGAAGACTAGATTTCCGGGGCAAAATGAGACCCTATCCCATTATTTCAGACTCTGTCAGTCACTCAGGTCTTTTTTGACAACACAGCTCATTTTAGTGAGTTGTGATTATACTTTTTCTGTCGCATTTTTTAAGATCCTTTCCTCAAAATCCAGACTCGTGGAAGAATATTAAGAATTCACCAAAACAACGACTAAAAATTTCTTTAAAGTTTCCACTGCGAATTTAAGGAATCTTTGGGCTTTGTTTTTATATAGAATACGATGTGGTCTGCTATTCAGTATTCTTACTTGCTTTTGCCTGAAAAATATGTTATAAAACTATGAAGTTATTTTTTTTTCCAGCCAGGGGGCATGAAAGGAGGCACATTTGATCCTTACCCGAGCCATTCCGCTGACCCGTATGTAATTAAAAAGCCTGATGCTTTCGCAGCTGGTAAAGAACGGCAGGTTTTTCATCCTCCTCCTGGACCGAAAAGCAGACCCGTTACGAGCATAATAACTTTAAATGTCACCAGGTAAGCTCCTTTAATTTGCATTCATGTTTCATGTTTGCTGACTACCAAAAGCCACGAGCACGGCTGTTTGTTGCTGTCTAAAATGATTGAGTAAACGAGGAACAAATAGTTAATGAGAGGATACGAAATGTGTGAGGAACCTGGGTTTCAAAATTTATTCCTACTCTTCTGTAAATTCAAGTTGGTTTTTAAGGATATAGAATCATAGAATCATTTAGGTTGGAAGAGACCCCTGGGATCATCAAGTCCAACCATCAGCCCTACTCTACAAGTTCTCCCCTACACCAGATCCCTCAACACCACATCCAATCTACTCTGAAACACAGTCAGGGATGGGGACTCCACCCCCTCCCTGGGCAGCCCATTCCAGTGTCTGACCACTCTCTCTGGGAAAAACTTTTTCCTCATGTCCAGCCTAACCCTACCCTGCTGCAGCTTGCAGCCATTCCCTCTTGTTCTGTCGCTCTTTGCCCATGAGAAGAGACCAGCACCAACCTCTCTCCAATGCCCTTTCAAGCAGTTGTAGAGAGGGATGAGGTCTCCCCTCAGCCTCCTCTTCCTCAAACTAAACAACCCCAACTCCCTCAATCGATCCTCATAAGCCTTATTCTCCTTATTCTCCTTATTCTCGATCCTCATAAGCCTTATTGTATCGAATACAAATCATGCTATACAGATTTCACTGAAAAATTACCTTTTTTTTTCTTTATTCTTTTCTGACCTGATAAATTTAAAAAGACCGAGAATGTTCCTGTTAAAAACAAACAAGTTTTCGTTTTTCCTTAAGTTTTTGGAATAAAATTGGCTCCCTCTGCTGGTGAGCAGAAGGTTAGGTAATTAAAGTTTGTGAAGCTTTTGAAACATTGACGCTCAGGTTGGATTGCTGACTACAAACATGTCATTGTGACTGTGCAATGTCAGAAGAGATTTCTAGGACACAGTGGATGTCTATAGGCAGATAACCACATAATTCTTACTGGTCTGTGTGTGTGTTACTCAGCTATACCCTGTATATTTAAACAAATTTGTTTTCTGGTTTTGGCCCAGTTGTAACTCAAGTGGAAAATCAGGACTATGTTCTTTAGAATCATTTAGAGAAGTCACTTTCAAATGCAGGCTTCTAAGACTGCTTGTAGAAGAGTTAAGCCTGTTATTTTGCACGCTCCATGAGTAACGTGAAATAGATTAGAAATACTTGATTCCAAATTGAAAACCTGTCCTTGAAGAATCTGCTTCACTTTTGGGATTTGTCTTTTACATGCCCTATGTGAAGTCTAAGAACTGCACCTCTCGCATTCCCCCGTGGCTGTTCTACTTTATGTCACCACGAATCAGCATTTGCATGATCACTTTTGAAGTTGCAGGGATAGTTTAAGGTTTTATTCACACTGATGAGGCAGATCCAAAAGGTACATATTACTCCCCATTGTGTTTCATTACTAATGGAACGGTACTTTTGGCTGCACCAAAGAGTGTGGTAACTATGGGTGCAAGAAAGTACAACCTTCCACAAAAGCCCTGGTGTCTTCAGAAGAGTAAAATAAAAGATGATTGTGAAGTGTCGCTGTGCTTTCACAGATAGAGTTCTGATGGACTCATTAAAAGTGCTTGTAAAGAGAAAAAAAATCACAGATCTAACAGAAATTCCAAAGAGAGAAATTAAAACTAGTGTTTCAAATTCTCCACTACTGTTTCCCTCCTAAGAATTTCGAAGAATGTATATAATTTGGGTTCATTACTCCTAGGTCTAATGGAAGTGAACTGAATTTATTATAAGCATGAAGCTTATAGCTTTTCAGAAACGTGGTCAGACGTTTTTGAAATGGTCTGCTTTCCCCCTGAATTAGGGTTCTTTCTTACTTTCCAGTGGAAACCTTACCTTCTGTTATGTGGATCATAATCCTATACTTGCATTTACTAGTGAAGATTCTTGCTCTCACGCAGAGCTCTGTTGAAGTAAATTTGACTTCATAAGGATTCAGGTCATTAAATGGAATTACAGGACGGACTGTGCTGCAGTTTTTCATTGTTACAAAACCTCTTGTAACTAATCCAGGGATATTCTACAAAAGCCTAATAAGTTTCTCTTCATTTACATTTCAGATCCTTAAATGGAAAGAACTACAAGACTGCGGGGCTGACGTCTTAGGTACTCCAGGTGAAATCCAGGGAACATTATAAGACTCTGTTAACAAAGCAAATAAAGTGTGAAAAGTGGAATTCAAGTATATAGGGCAGTCCAATCTGTTTAATTCTTGAGAAAGCAATCTCCGATCTTTAAATATAAAGAAGACTTAAATAATTTAAGAGCATTTAATTATTAAGTCCAAGGTTGTATTTTAACATAAATGTTCATCTTATTGCCTAACTGGGATTTTGCAATGTACTTTTAGAAAACATACTTTCTGATGAGTGATTTGGGTTGCAAATCCACTATATATGGCGGGGGAAGGAAGTGCATATGTGTTAAAGTGAGTGTCAGCATGTGCATTAACCGGGTCAGTCACCTGTGACCCACAGTGAAATGAAGGTCCTTGTTTCCCTTTAGTAGAATGACAACTTCTACTTTATTTCACCTATAATTTTTGTAAGAACTGTCTCAGATATACATAGTTTTTAGCTTTACTGGCCTTTTCAAAATGACCAGTATCATGTAGTGTTGAAAACCAAACGACGAGCGGGCTGTTACGAAGGGGGGGGTCTACTCTATTTCCCAGCATCTGTATCATTTCTGATTTCTCAATTTCCTGACAACCATCAGTGCTGCTTCAGCTCACTTTCCATAGAAGGTTCCTAGCCTCAACCTTTTAATTTCACATTTAAGTGTGTAGTTATGTCTTTTAATTATTTTTTTTTCATAGGGAGAGAGAAAATGGATGAAATCTAGAATATAATTAGTTAACCAGCTTAGTGGTTGACTAATGTGAGATGTGAGTTTTTAAATATTCAGTCATGGGACTAATACTAGAAGCTTACCATATGCTCTTGCAGCATTGGAAGATGATAGTTGCACAAATTGACAAGGGCATTGATGGTGGTACATGTGAACATACAGTTTGGAAGGGTGGTTTGCAAAAGGCGGTGTGGATGAGACAGTTATGCTGGGGTCGTGCCTCTCGGTCTTTAAGGGTGGCGTAGCTGTAACAGTCGAGGTTTTCAGGCTCTCCAAATAGCTCTAACCTCTTTTTGCCCAAGTACCAAGTTGGTGAAACCACTTGACACCTGTTGAGGGACAGCTGGAGAGTTTAGTGGCTTGAATTAGTCCCACATTATCCCACAACACCAATAAACATATATTTTAGTTTTAGCTACTTACTTTCCAGCCCAGAAATAATTCCTTTTCATTTTTGTTGTATCATAAGGGGAAAAAGAAGTTTTGGGTTATGTTTGCAATCTGTAATTAATAGAACATAAAAACTGTCACTGTAATTTGCCCCTTGCTTACAATTTTTGAGGTTTTTTGGATCCTGTTCTGACATTAGTGACAATGTTGTGGTGCTTCTTCAGTGCTTTTCTGTGAATTAGAATCAGAACCTTTTACTGGGATGGGGCAGCCACAGCTTCTCTGGGCAACCTGGGCCAGTGTCTCACCAGCCTCACAGGAAATAATTTCTTCCTGAGATCTAATCTAAATCTTCCCTCCTTCAGTTTAAAACCGTTCCCCCTCGTCCTATGGCTCCCCTCCCTGGTCAAGAGTCACATCTCATCTCTCCTGGTGCCCCTGTAGGGGTGGGAAGGGGCTCTAAGATCTCCCCAGATCCTTCTCTTCTCCAGGCTGAGCCCCCCCAGCTCTCTCAGCCTGTCCTCACAGCAGAGGGGCTTCAGCCCTTGGGGGAATGTTGTGGCCTCTTCTGGGCCTGCTCCAACAGGTCCATGTCCTTCTGGGGTTGGCTGCCCCAGAAGGAAAAACGGAGAAAGCCCTATCTGGAAACAGTCCATTGTTTTTATAACTTGCAGTATCAGATGCCAACCTGGCTTGAAGACTGCATGGCTCAGGTCATTATAGCCCCATGGGTCTTCTTAGGGCTAATTGTGAGCAGCTGATGAAATTTGTCTGTGTCCCCAAATATGACAGAAATGTTAGAATCAGCTACAGGGGACAGCTGTCACCTCTTGATTATTGTGAGAGGAGGAGTGGACGTGTTCCACGAACCTCTGAACAGGTGCAGCCCAGACAGGTTTGTTAAAACAGGACAGCAGTAAGTGTCCAAGTATGTGTGGCACTGGGATCTGACAGGGGGGTCACAGGGACAGAATACGTGAGATATTTGGAGAGGCGGGTTTGGTTCTCTAATTTGAGAGGCAGTGTGGTAGAGCTACCCTTGGTTTACGTAACCTGATGTCTTTCAGGGAGGTCTGAAGTATCAAGGGCAGGGTTGTTTGAGATATACATCCAAAAGAGGACGCTTCTATCACCACTGCAGCAAACTCACCTACTTTGACGTGTAGGATTCTGTATGAGTGTGACCCTTATTTTGCTCTACTCGATAAGTCATTTTACCAGGTACCTCGTATCCTCTGTTACTGGTACTTTGTTAAGAGAGAAGGTTAGACCCTTAACGTTGCTGTCTGACCTTGGAATATGAGGAGAGAAAGGTTGTCCTACTATCATCTTTGTGTAGCATGGTGAGAACATGAGTTTGAAGCCCTTCAGCGTTTTGGAGGAGGGGTTGTTTTCAGGAAATACAATTGCCATGGAAAGGCTGTTGGCAAACAGCGATGAGATCCGGGGCGGTGCTGCAGTCTGAGTGCCGTGGAGGGTTTGCTTTTTACTCTAGATGCCAGATTAGTAGAACCATGATTAATTTGAACAGAAGTGTAAAGAGCTATTCCTGTTAGCACTGAACAGAATCCTTGCCTGGTCTCTCATTTTTCCAACTAATTTGAGGTTAGGGAAGAGAGAAATTGTTATGAGCCAGCCAGAAACTGGGTCAGCTGATAAAAAGATCTTGCTGGTGCCTTGGCATATGATGGGTTTTTACACGTGTTACTCTGTGTGTTCTTTCTTTGTGCTGAATGGTTATTTCTGCATTTTCTCTCACTTTGCAGCTCCTACAGCTTTATTTCAACCTCATTCCACCAACCTTATATAAACAAATAAAGCAAAAGAACAAAATGGTTATAAATTACCTGAGTTGTCCTTCACATTGTATCTTTTCCCTTCCATAATGTAATTGCCTTGTCTGCTTAGCCTGAATTTTAGACTGTGGGCTACCAATTATTTCCCATTCTCTCTACAGTGGCTCATGCAGTTGGGCCATATCTGGCTCTGAGTCTTCTTGTAATATGGGCTTCTCTAATGAGTCATAAAAAGAGAGGAGATAGACAGTGGAAGGATCTGTCTTTGAAGCATTTATACTTTTCACTTCATACATCCTCCTTGCCAAAACAAATGTGTCTTCCTTAAGTGTCTGGTGTTTGTCAGCGTTAACCCACTCCCAACTGTCTTAAATGTGCAAGCTGTAGAGGTAGAAACGTTACCAGTCCAATCCCTGCGAAGTACAGCAGTGGTGAGAAGTGTCTGTGGCACTGCCAGTTCGAGACACTTCAGTCAGAAATAGGCCTCCTGAACAGATAGCTTTGATTTATAGTTGATAGCTTGCATGAGCTCTGTACACAGACTGAATAGTCAATAGGTGCAAAGGCTCTTTAGCCTGTAAGTAGACCCAAAGGACTGATTGTCATTTGTGCAACCTTAGATGCTCTTTGGGATCTACTCTTGCCCAGAGAACACTCCCTCTGCCTGTGCCTCGTGTATCTGCACGACCTGCAAAGCTGGTGCTGGCAAACTCTCTATCTGCAAATTCCTTCCTACCTGCAAACAGACTGCCTGTTTCTGTGCCTTGTGGGGAGAGTGTAAGGTGTTGCCACTGGCATCCTACAAATTTTCTGTAAAACTGCAAACAACATTGAGTTTATCGTGATGTGGAAACTCGGTTTCGGCCTGCACGTGCTGAGACAATTTGGCTGAAGGCATTACCTTTTTTTCCCTGCCTTCTTGCTGTTAAACATGACATTCCAGTCATACCTCTTCAGTGTATTTGATATTTGCTTTTTATAGGCTGCTGGTTTAAGCAGGATAATTAAAAACCTCCATGTTAAAAAGATGTTTTTAAAAGCCATCACACGGAGAAGGAGGCATTTATAAAAGTCTGGTTTTGAACAGTATCTGGGAAAGAAAGACTGTGAAGAGCCTGCAGGAGACTTTTGATCAGAACCCTCTTGGTATTTACTGAATAGTTTGTTTTCTGGGTAATAAACCATAAGCTTTAACCACTCTACAGTTTCTGTGTTTCTGGATTTGTCACTCCAACCCAGCTGGAGCTTTGTCAGCACATGAACTGTATATGAAACAGTGGGGTTTTTCAAGTTTTATTTTGGACAACTGTCCTAGCTTGTGCCAAGAGAACATTTTTTTTGTCAGGGTAATAGAATATACAATCTTTGAAGACTTTCCCAAGAGCTTTCCTTGTCTTTGGATCATGCTCCAGTGTGGGGAGAGGGAGGATTAGGGAAAGTGAGTGTAACTAGAAGCGTTCCCTCAGCATGTTAAAACCAAACTGTGCTTTACCATATATAGGAACAGAACCCTTTGTGAACTTGGACACTGTGTAGATAATGCTACTTATCGAGCCTGTGCTGTGGAGACAAAGGTTTTAGGTGGTGGCACTGAGCACACGCTGAAGGCTTCTCGGATGCTTTAAGACCTTAAGGAATAATCTGCTTGTGGAATCCTTAACTTGCTCGGATGAGAGGAGAAAAAAAGGAGACATAAAAGGGCAAATCTGCAGAGTATGGTTGTCTTTAGAGAGAATATTTGCTGTATATATGCCAACAAGCAGGTTTGATCTCTTACCATTTTATTTGTAAATGCACAAACCCACTAGGAAAATAATAATCATCTCCTTGTGAACAAGCCCCCCTAAAACAGAGCTTAAATCAAGCGCATGTCTTTGAAATACCAGTCACATCTGTACCCAGATGCAGAATTGTTTCCTTTCATGTGGTTTATATTTGAACCAAAATTCTTGATCAAACACCTCAGAGCTTTGGAAAACCTGAAGCCAGGTGTGGGCCTGGGATGTGAGGTTCCTGTGGAACATCTCAGCCCAAAATGTGAGACTGGGTGTGTCTCTAGTATTAAACGGTCACGAATTTAATTGCTGTTACGAGAAGTTGTATGAAAGTTGCCAGAGCTGCTCCACGGGGTTAGCAGGCAGCGTGGTGCGGCAGGGGCAGCTCGGTGGGTGTGGAGGACCTCCCTCATCCGGGTTTCAAGGAGGGGCTGCTTGGCTCTAGTTTGATGCTATGGACTGAATTCCCATTCCCATGGCTGGTGCTCATTAACAGTGCTCATCTTCTAATTGAACGTCATCCTGAAGGAACCCCCTTGGTGCCCCCCTGGAGCTGATGTGTGATGTGAAGCAAGCTGCAGGGCAGATTGGATTTAATTTCAATAGCAAACTTCTGAACAAAAGTTTTAGTCTAATCTTTGAGGGGACAAAATGTGGTTGAAAAACTGGAAAACATTCCTGAGTTGATGGAAGTAGTTTCTTTTAACCGCTTTAAGGAACTTTTAAGGTGCCAAGTCGTTGGCAACACTTCAGCATTACTTAAAAGAGCGAAAGCATTTGTGTGGAAGAACTGGTAGGAAAGTATCAGGTAAAGGACTCTGTGTGTTTGCAGATGCCACTCTTGGCTTGGTCACTGGGAGAATTACAGTCTGATAGAAGCTTTTCACATCTCCCAGCACAGCCCTGCTGTCTGTGCGGCGGGAGCAAAGCCCAGGAAAGCTTTTCACACCTGTTGATGGGCATCTGAAGAGGCCAGATAACCAGTGTGTGAAGTCACACTTAGTATCCTTCTCCCCTTCTAAAAATAAATGCCATGGCTCTCTGAGGCTTGTAATCTGTATATATACACACACATACATATAAACAACTCTGGACACAGCTGACAGGCACAGTAGCATTAAGCTGGGATGATTTACTTAAGCCAGAAGATAAAGTGGGTAGTTCTTTAGCTGGATGCTTTGCGAAGGGCTTGTGCCAGGAGCTGCTGACACCCTACTGAGAGAAAGAATTCGGCCTTCAGCACGCAACAGGAGAATCGCTCTGTCTTTCACAGTTAAACCTCTGTATGCCATTCTCCCAGACCGAGGTGACTCTAGGATGAGGTTTCCTGTTTTTCTCCTCTGCCAGGATTAACGGTCTCAGACCCTGCATGCACTGAAAACCTTTGTTATATCAGTATAAAGGTTTCCACACGGGTCAGTACTTGCAATTAGATAGTCAAACCTTCTGACAAAGTCACGGCCAGCCTCAGACCTCTCAAAATAGCCCCAGCTGATGATGCAATACCAATGAACTTTCCCCCAGTGTTTTGGCATTGGGCCCTGTCCTGTGACCTGCTTGTAACGTAAGAGCTCTTGTGTGTACCTTTCTGAGCGTTTCCCCAGGTTTATGGTTGGTGTGCTTGACCCGTTGAAGAGAGAGCAGCTTTGGGTCTTTGGTTCTGGAAGTACCTGGTCTCATGCGCTTTCAGGAAGTGAATTGTGCCCAGGTTGTATAGTCAACTGCCTGATATAAAAATTGTGTCTCCTTCTTGCCCATGGTTTGATAAATCTGAAGCACACTCCTCTGTCAGGCTGGAAATGCCAAACTTCTGCTACTGCCACGTCACTTGACCCTTGTGCTTTCTTGTTTTTCACAGCAGTTGAGAAGAAACACAGAATCTTTATTGTATGTAGTGGATTTATTTTTACCTGCCGTTACTCCACAAAGAAATGAACATTAAGCAAATACTTTAAAACACTGATGACATTTTAGGTTTGTAAAAATAGATACTATGTGCACCCTCACTTCAAAAAGGATTTTCAGGTTTATTTTATGGGCTTTATCAGTGGAAAACTAGAAATGCTGCACATACCCTCTGTGATGCATGAGGAGCAGAGTTATGTTGTGTGCCCAGAAACAACTCAGGAACTCACCTTGAAGAGGGTGCAATGCTTTCTTTATGTCTGCTTTTGATGCCCAGACATAAACTACAAATCATAGAATCGTTTAGGTTGGAAGAGACCCCTGGGATCATCAAGTCCAACCATCAGCCCTACTCTACAAGTTCTCCCCTACACCAGATCCCTCAACACCACATCCAATCTACTCTGAAACACAGTCAGGGATGGGGACTCCACCACCTCCCTGGGCAGCCCATTCCACTGACTGACCACTCTCTCTGGGAAAAACTGTTTCCTCATGTCCAGCCTAACCCTCCCCTGCTGCAGCTTGCAGCCATTCCACGCACGCTTTTGAAATATTTAAATCCTGAAACAACACTTTTAAGACATTTTGAAACCTCTTTGAATACGTGGACATTGTATTTCAAGCTTTGGGGTTCATCTGAATTTTTAAAATAAATTTAAAATATGTAAAGCTTCTTTCTTTGGATTCCGTATCCTCCTTATATTTTAAGCATCTTCTATAGTAGAATGGGAAAAGAAGATTGTTTGCCACTGAGTTGTTAATTCCTCTGGATGATATAAAGCTCTGCAGATTTTTCTATCTCAAAGCAAAAGACCCCATTAAATCATCTGGGAGTTGTGCTGGTGTTTTTTGAAGATGCTACGATGGAGATTGGCAGTCGGGGGTGTGTATGTAACCAACACCCACCTGAAAGCGATGTAGCCCTGAAAACATTTTAGGAATTGATATAAAAACTATTCTTTCATCCTATTTTTTTTTCTTTCTTGCTTTCTTTTTCCCTTAGGACTTCACCAAGCTATTTATAAAAGGACTTTCCTTTGCACATTTAGATAATATTTATTTTTACAGTTGTCCAAGTTTTACTTTACCAGCGATGAAGATATTAGGACGCTATTTCCCCATTGCTTCTATTACCCAAATTGAGAGGTGGAGATGCAAAGAAAGCCAGCACCATTTTCTGCAGAAAGGTTTTAAAATTGACTGTCATTCCCAGTTTGTAGTGAATTCCCATTAGAGTGTGTCTGGTTGGTTTGTTTGGGGTTTTTTTTTCCCAGAAAACCACTGTAGGTGTGTGCATACCTTACAAGAGTTCTCTGCTGACTCGTGTGGGAGCTGATTTCATTGCAAAACAATGTAGAACTTCTACTTCTTTTCTTACTCAACAGTCTTTATTATGCTAGCTATTTCATTGTATGAATTGTTAGATATTCCTTAGCACAGGTGCTGCATCAGAAAGTTCGGTCAATATAACTCCAAGTTCAAAGCAAAGTAAGCAAAATCCCTTCTTTTTTTTTTGGCATACACTAATGGTGGTTGAATAATAGATGCTGGAAGCAGACATGAAAAACTGCTTGTTTTGTACTATCCATGTAAAATAGCGGCTTTTCTAATGCCCTGTGGAGTTTCTGTGTTTGTTAAGGCCCAGCCTGTAACAATTTGATGTTTAATGGGTTGATATGATGATGTTTGATACTGAATGTATGCTGAAAATAATGTCCTGGTTACAACACTTCTGTATATACTGCATTAAGCATGTAAGACCTCAGCTGTTTCACCTTTCTCGTTCCAGTGCAGCCGTTTTGAGTTCATACTCCACTGAATTACATTGGCACCTTGGAAGACAGTATCTTAGCAGGATTTCACAGGTGCAATGTGCTACTGCTGGCCAACAGGGACTTCCACCTCCTTCAGCACCCCGCCAGAAAAGGCTTAAAAGCTGCTACGTTGGAACCAGGCAAGTTCTGGTTCCAAAACCAGTTCCAAAACAAGTCCTGACACTTGTATGGCAGTTCTACGCTCTTAATGGCTTTTTTTTTTCTTTTTTTCTTTTTTTTTTTTTTTTTTTTCTGGTGTGTGTGTGTGTGTGTGCATGCATAGATTTTGTGTGTGTTAAGACTAGCATTTCGGGTAAACGGTAACTGCTTCATATCCCTCCGGCGGCCTCATGCGAGCTCGGGCGTGAGCTTCGCAGTACAGTTGTCCCTCCACAAAGAAGTAGCCCTTTTGTTTCAGGTTGAGGTCGCAGTCAGAGCACACGAAACATTCGGGGTGCCTGTATTTATCACGTGCCTTCACCACTGTTCCTCTGCATGGAGATAACGGAAAGGAAAAACCCCACAATTAATTCATAGTAATCTAGTCCCGAAAAGGGGCTCCAGGAGAGACGGGGAGGGACTCTTGATTAGGGAGGGGAGCCACAAGATGAGGGGGAATGCTNGCCCTGGACTCTCTCCAGCAGTTCTCTGTCCTTCTGGAATGGAGGGGCCCAGAACTGGACACAATATTCCAGATGGGGTCTCACTAGGGCAGAGTAGAGGGGGAGGAGAACCTCTCTCCACCTACTAACCACCCCCCTTCTAATACACCCCAGGATGAAATTCTTTGCTGTGAGGGTGTTGAGACCTTGGCCCAGGTTGCCCAGAGAAGCTGTGGCTGTCCCACCCCTGGAGGAGTTCAAGGCCAGGCTGGATGGGGCCTGGAGCCCCATGATGCCCCTGCCCATGGCAGGGGGTTGGAACTCAATGATCCTCAAGGTCCCTTCCAACTTCAACCCTTCTATGAAGAAATTACAGCGTGACACTAGGCATTTATCTCAAGGCTTTTAGGGTTTTTGTCTGGTGGTTTTTCCAACTACTACATAATTAAAAGTTGGAGGCTGAGTTTGAGTAAGTGACATAGTATGCCTGTAGAGTCGGTCACAACAGTTCATGGAAAACCAGAGTTTCCAGAAACACCTTAGTTTGATTACAGTCTAACCTACCAAAATGGTGACAAAATGAGTGGTTTTCCAAAACTCTACATTTTTTCATTACCTGCATTCTTTGCTGGAGCTGGTGATGTCACTCAGACAGAAATCTGGTAGTTTTAAAATAGGCCCACAGAGCTTTCTGGGCTGGTAGGAGGATGCTTTACCCTACCATGAATTCACAGCATAGGTGTCTGCTGGTTTCATTGTGTATGTGTTAATGGTTGACTTGCAAAAACTCCTGAGAAATCTTAATTAAAGCCTTGACAGTACGTTGTTGAAACGGAAACGGTCTGTATCCGAAGTGCCTAAGGTACGGGTTAGCAACTTGGGATTTTTGTCTTTATTTTATAGGCTCCCAGGTTGGAAGGGACTTCAAGGATCATCTGGTCCAACCTTTCTTGTCAAAAGCACGGTCTAGACAAGGTGGCCCAGCACCTTGTCCAGCTGAATCTTAAAAGTGTCCCATACTGGGGAACACCATTGTTCTAATGTTGTTATATCTCTGTCCTCTAGAAGCGCTGCTCTAGCAGCGCAGAGGGAAGCCAGGACCCTCACTTGGAAAGCAGCCCTGCAGTGGTGTTTGAGGACATGTGCTCGAACTAGAGATTTCTAAACCGAAAAAGAAGCGACTCACAGAATCCCACTGCCACACTTGTCACACAGTGGCACTTTCTGGGCACCGGGCATGGCACTTGGTATCTTCGTCACGGGCGCTTTCACACTTCTTGTACCCGCAGGGCGTCCATCTGAGAACCAAACCAATCCTGTTAAGCACAGGCTAAATTAAAAGCACCTGATGATGCAGTTTAATGCTTTTTTTTCCCCTGTAAATACACTTCTGTGTATATTTACAGGCTTTCAATTCTAGCAGCAAATAATGAAGTTTCTCTAGATAAGTTTAATGGGCCAGATTCCACCTCTTTGGAATCGACAAAAAAATACTGTGTAGCTGTAGCCAAAAAGCAAGTAGAAAAGTGATTATATATATAGTCTCATATACATCATCTAATTCCCTGGTGGTGTAGCAGGAGAGGGAGGAGGATTTGGAGCAACAGAGCAACATAACACAGTCAAGACCTGTTAGAAAGCTTATTTACATGACTAAGCATTCAACAGATTTGGAAAGATTAGTAACAGGGTATGTATACAAAATTAAAGCAAAATACAAGAAAACACTAACTAAATCCCACAATATTATTTATAGATAATTAGATTATTCATCCCTTCTCTGGTATATATTGAGATATAAAAATTAAAATTTTAATTATTTACCTTTTAGGTTAATTTCGGTTGTGTATTATTCTTTACACTTACTGTAAAATTAACAAACTTGTAGCCTTTAGCAATGTTATTTTCAGAACTCCTTCCTTTGAAGGAAATATGACTGTAAGTTATAAGTTATAAATTGTCCTCTTCTATTTTTATTTAGAATGAAGAGGGGATGGGAGTTTAAATTTCTCTTTTCCTGGATGTGGAAGAGAGCGTTTTCTTTCTTGGTGGCAGGACTATATGCAGCTTGTCCCAAAGGTTCTCTTGGATAAAACTTTTTTATCCTTCAGTTAAAGTCAACTTGATTAATGATCTTAATTAATAAAAATCTGAGAAGAGATTCTGAAAAATGTGCTTAACACCCCTGCTTTGTTCCCACAGGAGGTTGCTAGGTATAAAAGCAAGGGGTGGGAAATGTGGGTAGGTGGGCTGTCTCTATGATTCAGAATGACTTGGGCTTTCAGAAATTCTCATAGATCTGGTCTCTTGTATTTTCTTCTCAGGTTCCCCCTTCCCACAAACATCTCACAAGGCTTTGAACAGGTAAAATACATCATTATTAACCACCTTCCTCGGAGACTAAATTCTGGAGCACCTTAAAGGAGCCAGACTGGCGAGGTTGGCTGGGCTCCTCCTGGTTGGCGTGGAGCATCCTGTAGACGTCGGACTGAGGCACCGAGTTGGGAGAGGGGTCGCTGCATCACAGGGGGGAAGAGCAGATAAAGCAGTTTAACAAACCCAACTTTAAAGCAATAGCTCCACCAGGCACAGAGGAAACCAACATAAAGACAGCTTGTTTCTACAGCTACTGAAAGACTCTTCCTTCCAGGTACCAGTGCTTTACACCGTGATCTTAAGTGATTTTTTTATATAGATCTACAAAGTCCTGAAAATAATAATCTATGCAGTTGTTACAAAAGTAAATCTACAATCTCATGAAAATATTTCCATAATTACTGCTCTGGCTCCAACAGCAGTTGGAAATTGGCTGATTCCTGTGTTTAACCTCAAAGGAGTTTCATTCCCATAATCAATGGCTGTGTGACCAGGCTCTCTTTGGTGGGATATCCAGAAGTTCCATTTTCACAGTGGCTGGCCTTGAGAATGTTGCTAAAATCACAGCTCGTTATCTTTACCTAAGGTCAGCCAGAAACCTAAGCAAGCAAATCTTTTGGAATAGTATCACAACATGAAGGTGGTTTTACTTTTCTAAATTGGTTTGAGGACTAGTTAATACAGTGATTATTTGGCTAAGGTAATGGTTACTTATCTAGCTGATGGAGATGACCAAAAGAAAGAGTGAAGTAGGTATTGCAGGGTAGGAAGCATTGTAAGGTGAACGCTGATGAATGGAAATTCTGTTTCTTAATTTAATTATTAGAATGGGAGATGGCTTAATTTTTGTAATGCAAATTTTATGAGAAGAATGTAAAGTAACTTATTATCCAAGCAACACCTGATGGTTGAATTCCCAGTAACCTCTGAGCCAAGGATTTTACTGAGAATATTTCATGGTATTTTAGACTGTGCTGGGGGATTGATCATGATCACTGACATCCTGAATGGCTGAGAGGAAGAGTAGATGACTCATACACACTGCAGGAATTAGGCTGAATATGGCATCCAGACATTTCAAACTGCTACTAGGACTAATTAGGAAGGTCCAAATTTACCTTGACGAGGTCTGTTATTTCATCCATATATGCATGAATCTCCAGTGTAAATTTCCTGTTGCAACTGGCCTCCTATGGTCTGTTGAACCTTAGGGCAGTTTCTACTGGAAATAAGCAACTCATTCCACCTGGAATTAGACTTTATGTAGGTTTGGTTTGGTGGCAGTGGGGCAGGGAGCCCTGTAACTTCTGTTAATTGTTTGCATCTTCATCAATCAACAGATTTCTTTGAGCTGTCTTTAAGATGGTGAGGAAACTCCCACTTTCTTCTCTTGTCACAAACTTTTAATGAATGAAGAGCTTGTTTTTTACAATTCTCCCCAAGGGCTAATTAAACCCTTGATTTCCTCCTCTTTACTGAAACATTCCTAACCATCAAACAAGTGATAACACAATCACATACAGAAGGCAAAAAAACCCCAGACAGGAAGGTGTGAGATGACATTTCTCAGTGTAATGATATAATGAGACCCCACATAATGAACCCCACAACAAAAGACATTCCAAACCTGTGTAGAGCGTGATCGCTCTGGGCTTAGTCCAGGGTTTCAGAATAAAGAAAAACCTGACATTTCCATTATTGTTCTCTAATTGTTGTGATTGAGGGTAAGTATTCATTCAGTAGAGTAACAACACTCTGCAGATTTCTTTTCATCAGATAGGGTTGAACTTAAATACTTGTACATCAATATGATTTTTACAGTTAGTAACAGCCCAATCCCACAAGGTGCTGAAGAAGGCTCACTGGCACCGGTGATTATTGCTTATTGAAAATATTAGTAACTAGCTTCAGTTTACACCATACATAGTATGAGTTATTACTTTAAGTACTGCTGTGAAACAGAAAAATAAGCTACTATTCTGCAAAAGGAAAGATAAAGCAATGGGAATGATGAATAGTCCCTTGAAAAGAATGAAGGACACTTCACAAATGTTTATGGTTTAATCAACATTGTTTTCCAGATACCTAAGGTTCCCACCTGACTTTTCATCATTGCAATGGTTAAAATTTGTGAGTCAGAGATGGATTAGTAGGCCTAGAAATGAAATTTTTTACTCTTTTTGGGTAGCAGCTAGTTGTTCTGAATGGCTTGTCCTGAATGAGAGTTAAATATCTAGAACTTTTTAAACACCTAGAGGTTTTCCTAAGCTTCATCACCTCAATTTCAGCAGTTGAAAGGAATTTGAGTTAATCATCATCATAATAATATTTTATTAATTATTAACAAGGTATTAAATGGCTATTAAATCAATAATAATGAATAGTTTTGAATCTTGGAGGGGAATCAGAGTCTTGATTTGGAGTGGTCAGTCTGCCGAGAGCCCAGGTAGTATTGTCAGTTTTACTAGCTACAAAGGTAGGAATTTTTTTCCTGTGGAATATTTATGTGTAAGTTCTGACAGACTCCTTTAAATTCTTGGGGTTTGGTAAATTAGTAATATTTTAATGGACGCAGCCAACGTCTTTGAGCGGCTCAGGTTCTTTCTACCCTTTTACCCCTTTTTGTGGCAACGGCTTGATATTATTACAGCTCATGATTGGGTGATACTGTGTGTGTGTGTGTTCATAAAAATTAGAGACACTGCCCTAATTACCTTATTACAGGTGCTTCCCCCAGCGCTGTAGAGACTTGGCCTTGCAGCGTTTCCATGATATTGTCATCTGAGTACAGCTGCATGGGGGTGTTAAACTGAGCGTGCACGATCTTGACACCGGGCAGCTCCATCTCCAAGGGAACGTTGGGGGCCATCCGAGACACGGCTTTCAGCTCGGTGGGGCAGATGGAGCTCACGGTGCTGACTGAGGAGGGGGTGCTGCGCCCGCTGCAGCACTCTATCCCCGAGGGAGTGCTGCATCCGCTGTGTTAATGGCCGGGGTTAGGGAAGAGAGGGCAAGGCGTGTGGGGTTAGAGAGAGCAAAGAGAAAAGGAGAGGGACAGGGTGGGGTTAACAGGGCTGGAAAGCGTGGAGAGAAGAGATACAGAAAACAGCAAAAGTACGGAAAGTGGAGAAAAGCAAAAGTATGTGCATTCATTGAAAAGCATTTCCCTACAAATGTCTATCAATGCCAGTTTTAAATAGAATATAGAAAATCATAGAATTGTTTTGGTTGGAAGGGACCTTTAAGATCATCAAGTCCAACCATTAACCCAGAATTGCCAAGTTACCACTAAACCCTGTCCCTCAGCACATGTCCGCCCGTCTTTTAAATACCTCCAGGGATGGTGACTCTCCCACTTCCCTGGGCAGGCTGGTCCAAAGCTAGACAACCCTTTTGGTGAAGAAATTCTTCCTAATATCCAGCCTACGACTCCCCTGGCACAAATTGAGGCCATTTCCTCTTGTACTATCAAAAAATCCAGTCCTTAAATTTTGGCCTGCATTTTCTTTAAAGACAGGAAAAATTATGTGAGAGATTGAATAATTCAGGACATAATGTTACTTTACATTTTCAGTAAGGATTTCAGTAAGGATTAAATAAGCCTCCCTAAAATTCTTTGTTCTAGGTGAGTAATTGTTAACATTTTGGGAAGGTTGTGTGAGTTGTCTGTGTTGGGGACAGAACGAACACCCGCAGTGCTGGAACCTGAAACACATCATTCCAGTCCTGCACCTCACAAACCTCTTAGTCCACAGTGGAAGAGACTACTGTAAAATAGTGTCAAAATAACAAATATGACATTTCCCAGATTTCCTTAAATTCTACAGTAGGATATTTAAGAATCTTTTAAAATCACTTCACCAATGTGTGTCTTTTGTTTTCTATTTGTTGAACATTTAGAAGAAAAGATACTAAAGCAGCCAGGCACACTTTTGCATTTCTAAATGATGGTGTTTTCAATAGAATGTAAAGTGGTCCTTCACAAGAGCAATGGATAGATATTCAAAGAATTGATTTTACATATAATTTTACATATAATTTATATATAATCAAAAAGATGTAGAGTTTTTAGAAATACCCATGCAGCTTAACGTGACTGAAGTAGAGTTACTGCACACCAATTTGACACCTCTGGAAAAGGATCAGTAAAATAACATGAAGGGTGAGCCCAAAGTCTTTTTTCAGTGTCACTGTTTTGAACACTTCAGTCTTTTCTGTGTAGCACCTCGGAGGCTCTTCTTTGTTGTGGGCTCTTTCTTTGCCATGGCTGTGGAACAGCGCAGAACTCAGGTGTTCCACAATCACTGGTGAACACCTGTGTGATGATAAATGTTTGAGCTTTCTCCTCCAACCTGTGTATCAGGGTTGTGGTTAGGTCTTTCTAAGCTGTAAATTTAGGAGAACACTCTATTTCCCAGTTTGACAGCACAGCACTCTGCCCAGTGTCTGCTCTTGGGAGGAGATGACAACACCAAATCCTCCCTTTGATTCAGAGGGCAATTTGTGTAGGACCACTTCCTCCAAAATGTGAAAGAAAACATCAAAGACATATCAAAAGAAAAGTAATTCCAGAAACAGTAGACAGGCCTTAAAGCAAAAGCATCATCTCCCAGCATGAGCCAGCCGAAAATATCACACAGGAGCAACTTCTAAATTGACAGTCTTTTCTTTTACAGCAGTCAAGACCATCCTTGAGATCCTGCAGCAGAATAAGTGTTGTCAGTGCTGAGAGTGTTAGTAAATGGATAGTAGCAGGAAAAGGCTAGAAAAAGCACAGCTCTCCCCAGGAACAGCCAAAGTAGTGTTAAAACAGAAATTATAAGTGAAGTACAAATAACATATAATTATGTATTAAATAGAATTTCCAGTATAGCTTTGGCAGAGTAAAGTCCAAACCTGTGGCTGATGTCCAGTCTGTTAGCTCAGTCCCACAGCCCAGAATCAGCTCTTCTGATAGTCAGAGTCCTACTTAGCCTCAGCCATCTCTCCTAAAGGGGTATTTACAGTCAAGGTGGCACTTGGGCTTTTGCTGTGTTTAGTAGAGGGTTTGTATTGAGCCACACTGCTGAAAGAGTAGCAGACAGCATGAAAACCAAGGTGGTTGGGATGTAACACTCTGTGACAGAAATTCTGCTGTTTGTACATACAGGCTTATCCGGTGCTGCACCACCTGACAGATCAACTGAAGTTCTTGCATCTCTGTCAGGTTAGCATTTGCAGTTTTTTTTTCTCCATCTGACATGCTGGAAAATGGCCATTTACCTCAATATTTTCCTGGGAAATATTGTGTATTTGAAGTTTCTGAAGTATGATATTAGGCTGTTGATACACTGATTTGAAGCGGGCCCATGTGCACCTCCTGAGGTTCAACAAGGCCAAGTGCAGGGTCCTGCATCTGGGTCAGGGCAACCCCTGGTATCAGCACAGGCTAGGGTAAAGGGATGGAGAGCAGCCCTCCTGAGAAGGACCTGGGGTGTTGGTTGGTGAGTAGCCCAACTTGAGCTGTCAATGTGTGCTCACAGTCCAGAAAGCCCCACACATCTTGGGCTGCATCCCCAGCAACGTGGCCAGCAGGGTGAGGGGGGAATTCTGCCTCTCTGCTCTGCTCTGGGGAGACACCCATGCTCCGAGGGAGCATCAGTGGAGCCCCTGTGCTGTGAGGACAGGCTGAGAGAGTTGGAGAGTGAGAGTTGAGAGAGTTCAGCCTGGAAAAGTGAGGAGACCTTAGAGCCCCTTCCAGACCCTAAAGGTGCTACAGGAAAGATGGGGATAAAATTTTTAGCAGGGCCTGTTGCAAGAGGGCAAGGGGTAATGGCTTTAAACTAAGCAGGTTTAGACTAGATCTAGACTAGACCTTTTTTGCAATGAAGGTGGTGAAATGCTGATTCACATTGCCCAGAGAAGTGGTAGATACCCCATCCCTGGAAACATTCAAGGCCAGGTTGGATGGGTCTCTGAGCAACCTGATCTGGTTGAAGATGCTCCTGCTTGTGGCAGGGGGGTTGGACTAGAAGACCTTTAAAGGTCCCTTCCAACTCAAACTAATCTATGATTTGAACTTCCATAGAACTGATTAGGTACCTGAACGGGAGCCTGTCCATCTTCTGCAGCCTCCTCTTCACCACTCAGGTGGTTGAGAAATTGAATGCATCTCACACAACCGATAACCCACAGGAGATTGTCCCCTGTCAGTCATATTATTGCCTGCTTTTTCTGGTCTAGTTTCTCAGCCTTAAATTAGTATAATAGTAATGCAGGTTTTGTAGACTTTCAGAGTGAGAAGTAGAACACTAAATCCACGGGTCAAACCTGCTACCGCTGGGAAGGACAAAGGGCAGCATCACAGTGTGTTGCATCACTCAGGCGCTTTTGAGCTCCCCTGTTTTTTTAGCCAGAGTTTTCCCCCCCCCTCTGTATTTAGTAACATCAATAACAGTGAGGCATTTCATCCTCAGTAGAGGAATATTATGCTTAAATGATGGATGTAAATGTATAAACATTTTTGCAATTTAGGGCCTTGCGTGTCTGTGGCATCAGGTAGGTCTCCTGTTGGAGCTCTGCATTAGGCTGCCTTCAGAACAGAGGTCTGATGAAAAGCCAACGTAGAACCTCTGAATGGCCTAGATGGTAACTGATATAACTGTCTTTTACTGAGGGAGTTAACAAATTACATGTATGTGCCTTTGGACGGAAGAATTGGAGTGTACCATAGATTTATACATCTCCAGCATCTGGTGCTCTGCTCTGAACTGCATGAGGTTCATGAATTCAGTTACTGCAGACTCGAATCTGTGCAACTGAGGTGGGAACGTGGACCTGCTTTCTTTTGGAAACAGAAATCTGAATTTCAAGCCTGATCTCTGCAAGTCAACCATTGCTTTTTTTGTTTTTAAATTCCAGTGTTAGGCTACATACTACTGTAAGCAAATCCCAAATGCATCAGGAGGCTTTAATAATGTCAATGGTGAGTAGCCATTAAAAAATAACACCATGCATCCAAATCCAGCACAGCACTCAAAGAGTTTTTAACCTGCTTCGGCCTGAGACTATGAAAGGCTTGGGCCGAATGTTATGCTTGTGTTCAAAGTAGTTCACATCCTGTAAAGAGAAGAGGGTTACAGTAACTTCCTTTGGCCTGCAAATACTGCTTTCCAGGAGCTAATGGAGTTTGGAGATTGTCCCCATGAAGTAACCGTGATTAGCTGGTAGGTTCCTGGCTCTCCAGATACCCTTTAGCGGTCAGAAACACTGCGAGTCGAATGTGGTTAGAAGAGGGAAGGAGGGTAGGTCGTGTTGCAGCCCCACAGAGAGGGCAAATTCTAGCTCCCTGCAGCATCACTACAACATCCAGCCGAACGAGACGTTTTCTGCCTTGAAAAAAACATTTTCCTTCATTTATCACCATTTTCTTCTCTTTTTTTTTTTTGGGGGGGGGTGGGGAGGGAGGAGGGATAATCGATAAACTCCTGATTGTCAGAAAAAACACCCCACCCCAATAAACAAACAGCAAGAGCTGGACTTTTTCATGGAAAACCAGAACAGGTAGTGTGATAGACCACAGCTGACGGGGTGTTAGAAGTAAATACCGGTACTCACTTTTGCGACGAGTTAGGAATGAGACCCCTCAGTTGTCCGTGAAGCGCGTCTTGAATATTGCCAGAAGAATACAGCCCAATGGGAGAATTATAGGAGGAGCTCACTACCTGTCTTTTGTCATCAATATTGGCTGCTGCAACAAAAGGCTGGGCCCTTCTGTTGTGAGCTGTACCAATAGGCTTGAATTCCTGTACGTGATAGGCAGACAAAATACACAGAGCTACAATGCACACCAAAGCTACCAACGGGTCAAACTGACAACACCAGTTAATCAGTTAATCTCTGCATTTTTATTATGATTATGATTTTTATTTTGTTTTTTTTTTTTTTTTACTTTTGTGTCTGTGTTATTATTATTTCTTTTTAAACTGGTGCAAGCATGCTATATTTTCCCATGACTTTTCTATGTGCTACTTAAGCCATCCACATTCAGAGACTTCTTTGCCTTCCTCAGGGCAGTCAGGAGGCATTCTGCATTTCTCAACAGTGTGCAACTTGAAGAAGAAGTGAAAGGGATGAATATTATGATAACCTGTTGTATTGTTCTCTAGATTTTGCACCGTTTACATTCCTCTTTTAGAAACATTTCCTGTCTAGTTAGCTTAAATTGCTTTGTTTCAGTGCTGATCTTTGGCTTCTGCTTCTTTTTGGTCATGTACTGATGGAGGGACTCACAATAAAAGATTTCATCCTAAGTGTCTTGCCTCGAAAACACATAATTTTCAAACTTAGAGAAGTTCAAAATTTCAATTTTCAACTATTTTAACTGAAATAGTCTTGAATGTACATCAGATTAAGGGCATTTTTCTGACCTTATTGCATACTTTGAAGTGTACCTGCGTGTACACTGCTTGTGCCTTGGGTACCAGAGCTTTTGGCTTAATCACTGTGAATGGTTTCTGCTGCCTGGTATTTGCTAGCACAAAGGATAGTCACAAAATAGCCTCTTTGTTTTGCTAAATAAAACTCCAAGCAAAGTAGGTGGGATTTTTGTTGTCGTTTTTGGGGTTTTGTTTTGGTTTTGTTTTTTTTTTGGTGCAGAAATGACTTTTTAAGATTGCCTTAGCCTTTAGGAATGCTAGAAAAATTTCCAGTTAGAACAAATGCAACATATTACCCAAACCTCAAGTAGATGCTTTAAATCCAGAGAATGAATCGAGATAAGAAGAGCAAATTAGATGGGCATGGGCATATTTTTGACACCTGTAGATTTTTATTTATTCCTCAGAGCATTATTTTCTTGCTCAGACAATATCAGGTCTCTGTTCAAAGATTTTGTGAATGATTTATAGAAATTATGAAAATCTGAATGTGATAATGGCCTTTTTGTTTTGTTTTCATTTAAAACAACACTTTCAGAAACATATTTAGGGACAGACAGACCTAAAGAAAAGTCATAGATATATAGAATGTGCAACCAGAAAATGCAAAGAGTAAAAAAGCAGTTTTAATAAATGAAAATGTTTAGCAGCATTGCACTGTAAGAGGCCACTGAAAGCAGCAATGGGATAAATGAGCACAAAGATTTAATTGCAATTCCTCATTTCTGCCTGATAGAACTGGGCTGCGATGAACAAAACGTATTAGTAAATGGAAATAATCTGCTAGTGTTTAGGACCATGGCTCTGTAATGAAAGTTATTAATGTCAGAGCATTCCAAATTGATTTAAATCCATGGATGATACACAACAAACAAAACCAACCATGAGCATTGTAATTTCATTCCCTTTTTCACATTTCTTATTGACAGATGAACAGCACAGAAGACATGTGGCACCAGAAGAGCATGTTTACAACATAACAGTTGTGAAACAAGTATTTGCAGTTAGTTAGACTTTAATTCTGCTTTCTTTTAAACTCGTCTATTCCTACAAAATGTCAGTGACAAAACATACAGCAGCAAAAATAGTCCAGCTCTTGTGTTTATTGCACCTCACTGAATCTGTGAAAAGTCCTCCTTTAGTTCAAAAGCTCAAGGAGAACTGGAGGTTGTTGAAATTCCTAATCAGGAATATTTGAGAGTTACAGCATTTCATTTCTTAAAAGTTTTTTTCTAGCTGGCTGATGCCCTTTTTGTGGGGTAATTACCTTTTGCGTTGACACGGGTATCAGGAGTAGAATGAAAGTAGCCCCCAACGGCTGCAGAAATGCATTCAACATGGACAGTACCCCTTGGGGATAGTTGCAATGAGGGTAACCTCAACTGCAATGAGGGCAACCTCAACTGCAATGAGGGCACACGGGTCTCAAAATTGTGGTGGTGACTAAAATCTTCCTCTCTGAATGCTGTTACGGAAGAGGGGATCAGCCCTTGAAACCAGACTAGCCCAAGTAGTTGCAAAACTTGATTCTAAGTGGGAATAGGCTATAAACTTTCTCTTCAGAATAGTGTGTGTGTGTGTGATGTTGTGGTTTTGTTGTTGTTTGTTTTTATTGTTAGGTTTTTATACTTCTATATGTGTCTATTACATTTGTATCTCCCAGGGACGGATAATGTCTTTCATGGCCAAAAGCCATGTCACACTCAAGGAAATGTTCAAAGGCAAAGGCAGAGGCAAAAAAGAAAAGCCCTGGTAAAAACAATTCAAGGAATTGTGTTAATGGAAAGAAACTAATTTTAAATGAGGTTTAAGGGAATGTAACTGAGAAAAGAATTCTAGCTCATAGTATTGTTTTCCCTTGACAACAAGGATTACAAAAATAACTGTGGAAGATGCAGTCTGCCATTTAGATTTTTTTTATTGTTTTACTGTTTCTTGTTTTATTCACTCTTCCTAGTTGTGTTCTTTGAGAACCTTATGTTCTAAATTGCTTTTATACAGCATATGGTGGGATTCTATTAGTAATGCATCAAGCAGTCTATTATTTCCTATTACTTAGCCACCAGGCTATAGGTTGCTCCAGACTCATGAAATCAGGTGGCTGGGCCTTATGTGGGAATGGGTAACTTAACTTATTGCTGTAAGTGACTTACTAGCATTTTTGCCTCAGTTTCCTCGTGCCAGAGGAAAAAAATAGGGAAAGCTTTCATTGTGCTGCGACAATTTCCAATATCAGACTCCAAATGACTCCTTGGGGATGCTCAGCCTAATGCAAAATTTTGCTGGGGTGTAAAGGTGCCTTGTCCCACAGCTGCAGGGAGGCACAATATTTACTCATCAGTTTTCACATAACCATCTCCAAGCATCTGGGGAGTAATTTTCATTCACTGAAGCTAAAATACGCATTCTTTGGCCAAATATTTTGCCAAATTGCTGAGGGATTTAAGATGTTTTTTACCTTCATTTATAACTGGTGTTTAGTTGCTTGCGAATAGAAATTAGATACCCACTGAGAAGAGGTTTTTAAAAATTTGTGTAAATCTTCATCTGTTATTGTTATTTAGTTGGTTTATAATGTTTTTTAAATTATTGGCTTTCCCTTTGCAAAACCTTCCTAGGAAACTTTGAAATAACTGTCTGGCAAGAGTGAAAAAATCTGACTACGTTTTATAACACCTATGACCTTTTCAGTGACTTTAGTTATTATATAAAAGGATGAAAGTATAGAACTCATTGATTTTCCATTTCTGCACACCAACCAATGTGTGCAATACTTTTGGATAAAGGTGTTTTATACAGAGTAGGGCTGATGGTTGGACTCAATGATCCCAAGGGTCTCTTCTGACCTAAATGATTCCATGATTCTATATTTCAAGGAACACTAGACTGCTTTTGGATTTTTCTGTGGTTGTCTGGGTCGTCCTCCGTGCTTTTATTTATGGTTGGACTCCAGAAAACTCCATTATCACTGAAACAGCAGAGGTGATAGTTGTACACTGCTGGGGCTTGTGTGTTGTGAATAAATATGCAGTAAAAATTAATTTAAAATTTCAGCAATTGTAGAAAAAAAGGCTATACATTTCTTTTTTCCACAGGCAGATCAGAGGGATGGGTATTCTTGGATGGAAGAATTTAATCTAAAACGTACACAGTTCCCAGAATGGTTTGGCAAAGCTGTTTACAAGCATTGCTCATTTTCTGGAGCCTATTATTTATTGAATATACTCAGTATTCTGGATTTTTGGGGGAAGGAAAGAGTGAGACATAGCAGGATGAAGGGGCTGGCTCTGTAGTCTAGGAGAAGCAGTTTTTGTGGGTGCCCAATGGAGACTGCTTTTCAAAACTCTGCCAAATAGCACGGAGTGAAATCTTGTGATTGATTTTTAAGTAACTATCCTTTTTAGGAATGCAGCTCTCATGTAAGGGGATTACTTTCCTGTCATACATGCCTATGTGATTTTCTCTGCAGCTTTTTTTAGTGAATTCAGTTCCACTGCTATTTATTTTATCTATATCTTAGTTACCCCACAGAAATCTGCATTTAAGATAGCTTTGTTCCTTCGCTGTACTGGCTGCAGCTGCAGAAGAGGGTAAGTTATTTCTGATGGAGTTTGGTGTATGACTTAATTCAAGTTTTTAGCATGGAAAGAAGAGAGAGAACACTAAAATTCTACATTCATGTTTGGGAGTGCCTACATGGGAACCAGATTGGTAGAAATCTTTATTGCACAGAATTTACTGCAGTGGAATCTGCACTTGCATTTTTCTAGGATAGTGCAGAATAGATGCTTTGATCCTGGAAGGCCAGGATCAGCAGAGTGCTCTTCCCTCCCCTCTCCTGAGAGAACAGCAAACATCCATGTAGGTTGAAGAGGAATGACAAAGTAATTAAGCACTGATTGCAGACAGTAGCTAGCTAATTAACAATTAGCAATATGGAGACTTCAGCTCATGGCGTTGTGCAAGGGGCTGGCTGGGATTTTGAAGAGTGAGGAGGGTTTCAATGGATTGGGTGTGGTGTGGTGTGGTGTGGTGTGGTGTGGTGTGGTGTGGTGGTGCCCAAGACTTTGTTGGCCAGAACTGAAGAATCATTTGCCTATTGATCAGTCTGTGGGGTTTGTACAAAGTTGTAATTTTCCTTTCTGTGGTGTAGTATAAAATAAATGGAAATAAAGAGACCCAGCATGAACGGATCTCTCTGTGTAGCTGACTGTTAGATCACAGTGACTTCTGTGATGCAATGTGAGTGTACTGCTTTGCTACCTGACATTGTATTCCTGATCGAAGAACTTCTGTGTCTAATGATGCAGCTCTAAAACAGTTAAAGCAACTTGAACCGTATCAGAATAAAAGGAGATGTTTTCTTTCCATAATAAAACTATGGAAATATGTGCAGTTTTAAAGAAAAAAATGAGAATGGGTTGTAGCTTGTTAATCTTTTGGTTGAACTATAGCTGAAAAGTCAAAAACATCCAGTCAGATAAAATGATGTTCATACATATCATAATCATGGCAGCTTGTATTAGCTAAAACTGGCAGATAATGGATGAAGTGCTATTAAAAGAATTTGAATAACCACAAGGGAGATCACTTAGAGTGTAAAAAGGTGAATGGGAATGATTAGGTAACTTTTAAGAATTCATACCTGTGGTTCAGCTTCCAAATTGATCTTGAAGGGATGTGCTTTGCCATCTTCAGAAATTTGTGGGGACCATAATTTAGTTCCTGCCCTAGAAAGACAGACAGAAGGAATTTAGTTAACTTGAATTCCAATGGAGTTGTCTGCGTCCCTGTAAAATACAAAACAGCTTGAAAATTTGCAGTCTCTTCTCTGCTTTCTTAGCATTTTGCCATGGAAGTGCTTCAATGGTATGTGTGCTGTATGCTAACAGTATGTAAAAAATATATTTACACTTTAAAAACCGAGGTGTACTACGAACAGTGGGAAATATTTTGTTAGTAGTTTCCAAATGCAAAGGGGAATTAGTGCTTTTCTGACCAAGCTTATTCACAGGGTTTTTTTTGTTTGTTTGTTTTTTATGGTTGAGAGAAGGAATTCCTCAGAATATTTTGCACAGAGAAACAAATATATTGATAATGTTGCTAAACCAGAATATTCTAAATTTCTTTATGACCACTATATCCACACAAGGCCTGCTTTCCAGTGCAGCAGGAGTCCAGCCTAGGTATGCAAATACATGTGCAGTTGTAAGTAGAAATTGAATTGCACAGCTGATTCTTTCCACCACTGAAGCAGAGATAGCAAACATGGAAAATTTGGTAGTGAACTGTAAGAGAGTTTAATAGTAATGTTGAATATTAATCTAGTATATTTAATTATATAAGTACAAATCTTTGGCATTTAAAAAAATATGTGCATGTTTCATAGGGGGAATTAAACTTGCAATATTTTGAAAATTACTTCCTAAAAGACTTGCTAAATAGCACATATCAATGTGTAGCAGACCCTGCAATTAACTGCAGGTATTATTTAAGGCATGTGCTCTAGTATTTAGACAATGCTTTTTCCAAACAAAAAAAAAAACCAAAACCCAGACCTTTGTGTTCTTGGAAAAGCATCTTGTGGTCAGCTGTAATAAAGCACTGTGCCTCCTTGAGGACCCTGGGGTCAATCAGACTGCTGGAGCCAGCTGGAAGAGTGCACCAGGTGAGTCTCATTAAGGGTAAAGCAGACTAAGTTGGGGGATGAGAAGATGCAGGTTGGTTTGTTTTTTTTATTTTATTTTTGGTTTTTTAGTTGAGAGAAGTGAGCGCAAGAGAAGTTTTCAGATTCCTGCAATTTAGGTAAGAGAGGTTTTTTTTTCAGTTTGTCTTGATTTTAACATTGCTTTGAGAATCCTGTATTTGGGCTAGTATAGTACCCCGAGCAAAGAGTGTGGCTTTCAAACCCCTCTTTTGTCACCCCTTGTGAAAGCCTGATGTGATGCTTCTTTCCTTAACTGGGAGGGTATGGCAGGAGGCAACGAGCAGCACCTGGAGCTGGGGGAGTGGTGGAGCAGAGAGGGAACTGGGCAGGTGACAGCTGAGGGTTTTGTCATCACCCCCAAGTGTGAACCTTTGTTTGTTCATTGGCAGTGGTCATTGAGCTGGTGGGGTCAGCAGAGGCAGTTGCTGGTATGGTTCAGTAAATGGTGGTGAGTGGCCTGAGGGAAGCCATTCTCCTTGTGCTTATGGAGACACGTTCTGGGGAGTCTCGCCTGGTCTGGAGTGGGTGAGGTAGGTCTGGGCGCTCGTGATTTTAAAGGTTTTGTGAAATTCTGAAAACTGTTTAAAATAGTTGCACTGTATAATAATTGTACTGTATAATATTGTGTCCTTGAG
>VZTM01016033.1:33461-45931 GCA_013400555.1 Jacana jacana | reverse complement strand
CCAGCACCCTGTCCAGTTGGATCTTAAAAGTGTCCATGGTGGGGACATCATCGTCTTTACCTTCATATTCACATAATAATGATAATAGGAATAGCAATAATAATAACATGATTATCATTCAGCATGTTTAGCTTTTAAAACCAATCTGTAACACCCACAGGACAAGGTCCCTGGTGTTTATAGCCTTTTGGGTGGGAAGCAGTGTTAGGTCAATCTCATTTAGTCCCTGCAGGTGCAAGTCATACTTACTTTTGCCTCTTGAAACCCTGCACCAACCTTGAGCATTTTCCATGTACTCACTCCCAGGGATAACTATTATCACAGCATGAGAAAAACAACTCCTTTATTTCATTAGAGATGCTCAATATTTTCATAGCTCACATAAGAATAAATGTTAGCACTGGAGTTTCTTCCTGGGTAAAGAAAAACCTCCATCCCTGGTTTGTTTGTTTTTTTTTCCCCCAGGGCTGTATTTTGATTTTTCCAGGGGCCTTTAAACCCAGTGGGACAGTTTTGGGTGGTAACTGCCTCTTTTCTGGACTGATCAATAGTGGGTAAAAGAAAATTACAGCAGGGATGCCTATTTGATGAGAAATCATTCCAGTTTGCCAACCTGAGCTATCCAAATACTTTGCAGCAAATGCTTGTAATTAGTAAATGTGATTAGCAGGGGTGAACCATACTCCCAAATATTCATAGAATCATAGAATTGTCTGGGTTGGAAGGGACCTTTAAGATCATTGAGTCCAACCATCAACCTAACTCTGATAAAAGCTATCACTAACCCATGTCTCTAAGCACTATATCAACCCATCCTTTAAAACCCTCCCAGGATGGTGCCTCCACCCTTTCCCTGGGCAGCCCATTCCAAGGCCTGATAACTCTTTCCGTGTCAAAATTGTTCCTGAATTCCAACCTGAGCCTCCTCTGGTGCAACTTGAGGCCATTCCCTCTTGTCCCATCACCTGTTCCTTGGGAGAAGAGACCGACTGGCTACACCCTCCTTTCAGGGAGTGGTAGAGAGTGAGAAGGTCTCCCCTCAGCCTCCTTTTCTCCAGGCTGAACACCCCCAGCTCCCTCAGTGACATAAGAATATTCCTGTGACAAGGGAACATTTTATGATGACCTCACATCCTGAGTAGGTTACTCAGCACAGGAACACAAGAAAGGAAACAATTCCTGGCTAAATCCCCAAACAAAACCAAATGAATTGTTTGATGTGGTACTATTTTGCTGTATAAGACATCGTTTGGGTTGTTCTGAGCTGGAAAGTGAGCCCAGAGGAACAGGATTGCCCAGGAAGGAGATTGCTCCTCATCCCTGGTGCTGGTATGTCAAAACAAGCAGTTTGTCTCTCTTCAAAGAAATTGGACTGATCTCTAAGTCCTGGCCTAGAATCCAGCTTTTCTTACCCTAAAATCTCCAATTCAAGAGTCATAGTTAATAGCACAACCCCTTCACATGCTACATCCAAGGAATCATAGAATCATTTTGGTTGGAAGAGACCCTTGGGATCATCAAGTCCAACCATCAGCCCCACTCTACAAGTTCTCCTCTACACCAGAACCCTCAACACAACATCTAATCTACTCTGAAACACAGTCAGGGATGGAGACTCCACCCCCCTCCCTGGGCAGCCCATTCCAGGGTCTGACCACTGTTTTCCCTAATGTCCAGCCTAACCCTACCCTGCTGCAGCTTGAAGCCATCCCCTCTCGTTCTATCACTAATTGCCCATGAGAGGAGACCAGCACCAACCTCTCTACAATGTCCTTTCAAGCAGTTGTAGAGAGGGATGAGGTCTCCCCTCAGCCTCCTCTTCCTCCAACTAAACAGTCCCAGCTCCCTCAATCGTTCCTCATAAGTGTTATGTTCCAGGCCCTTCACCAGTTTCGTTGCCCTCCTCTGCCCTTGCTCCAGCACCTTGATAAAGGAGAAACAAGCAAAACCCCAGCAGAATTCCTCAACCACTTCTTCTCAACCTTCCCAAGAGCAATCCAAGGTGAGATGGTGGGAAGTAACAGCCCCAAAATTGTCTTAGATGTTCAAAGCAATTGAAAACAGACAACTCTTACATTCTTAGCTGAGATGCAGGATGGTGAAACCCTTGGAAAATTCAGTAGATGTGCTCACCCCTTGATTATCTCCACGTCCAACCGTGAGGGAAGCTTTAGGGTCACAGTCACGTCACCAGCAGCATCGGGAAAAGTCCCAGTCACTCAGTGACCGACAGGAGCTGGATTCCAGACCTGGAGTCAGGAATGCTCAGATCGGGATCAAAGCCAGAGGAACAGACAGGGTTCTCCTCGGATGTTGGCCATCAAAGAAAGAAAGTTGACCCTTTGATCCCTCAGCTTTTCTAGTGAGCATGATGTGGATGGGATGGAATATCCCAGTTTGTCAGTTGGGTCCCCTGTCCTGTCTGCTCCTCCCCACAGCTGTGACCCCTTGATACTTTGGAGCTTCCAAACCTCCAACGGCGCAAATATTGAAATTCTCTGACCTTGGTTGTTCTAGCCCTAAGGATAAGCAAGGGCCTCCCTGCACCATCCCTTGGTGTGACCAGGTCTTATCACTGAGAGTCAACAGCTTCTGAGCAATCTGCTGTTCATTCAGAGTTCAGTGAGTCCTGAAAAATTACTGAACAGAAAATGGGTTCTGTTTTACCTCAAACCAGGACATCCAGTTTGGCCAATAGAAACTCGAAGATGTACATTTTCTTCTCTTCTTGAAGTTGGGAAGCTTGTTCTTGAAGTTGAGAAGCTGAGAAGCTACAGAGCTTGTTTTCACCAGGATAGCCAAAATCCTTACCCAGAGGATTGACACCATGGGGTGTCATAGACCTTTTTAATGACCTTAAATTAATGACCTTTTTAATGAGCGCTTGGAGAAGAAGGGTAAAGTCTTCACTAGCTGTATTTTTCTTTTTAGCAAATCCCAGTGTTATTACCCTCAGCTATTTATTGCCTAAGCTGATTATGAACTCTAACCTGCTGATTGCTTCTCGCTGGTGATGTGAAATCCCAGCCTGTTCAGAGTACATAGATTAGAAAGAACGTGCTTAATCACGAGCGACGTAAACGCTGAGCCCTGGGGGTCTGTGGTAGCGCTGAACTGGTGTAGAACTGGTGCAGCAATTTCACCTGCATGCTCCTGACCGTTCCTCATGCCGATCCTCAGGCAGGTACACCTTGTCCTCCAGGTCTGTGGTATCCTACATTGCTCTTCCTAACATACCCTTGGCAGGGGCAAGTGGTTTATCGCTTGGTTGGACCACAATCAGCGACTCTCTTCTGCTGCAGGGGAGTTTAACTGAAGCTAATGCTCTCTCTGCTCCTCAGGAATTGTTAATTGGCCATGAGATGTTATCTTCCAAATAGCCCCTTTCCTTCCCTTTTCTAGTGCTTTCCAATAATCATAATCACTGCCAAGACAAAATGACTTGCAGTCAATAGAAAATGAAACAGGCACAGCCAAAGCCAGGAAGTCACAAGGAAGGAACCATGGACTGGTTTGGGGAGGATCTGTTGGAAGCAGGACCTGTGGGAGTGTCCCCCCCAGGCATTGCACCCAACCAGCCCCCCTTCCCCTCTGCCAGGCACTGGAGAGGAGGAGTTTCACCCCCCTGGGGCTCTCTATTTCCCCTGGGTACCATATCCCCCTGGGCAATGCATCCCCCATGCTGAGTGCTGTCTCCTGCCAGGAATCACATCTCTTCCCAAGATGCTGCATCCCCATTCAGGCTTGGGGCAGTGTGGCTGGAGCTGCCTGGCAGAAAAGGACCTGGGGGTGCTGGTCGACAGACTGATGAAGATGAGCCAGCAGTGTGCCCAGGTGGCCAAGAAGGCCAAGGGCATNCAGGGAGGGGGTGGAGTCCCCATCCCTGACTGTGTTTCAGAGTCGTTGAGATGTGGTGTTGAGGGATCTGGTGTAGGGGAGAACTCTGTAGAGTGGGGCTGATGGTTGGACTGGATGATCCCAAGGGTCTCTTCCAACCTAAATGATTCTATGATTCTGTGATCCTGCTGGTTCCAGCATCCACTCCCGGGTACCACATCCTCCTGATATTGTCCCCCTCCCCACCAACTGTGTACTGCAGTGGCCCCCAAGTATTGCATCACCCCAGGAACTGATTTCTCAGGTGTATCTTCCTCGACCCTGGCCTTGCCTGGGCATCACATCCGCTCTGGTATTGCATCCCACTGGGTAATGCACACCACCACCCCCCAGCTTTAGATATGTCATCCCACTGGTATTGCACCTCCCAGGCTCGCCCCCAGCTATCTCATACCCCCTGGGTTTTGGATCTCCCACTACACCAGGTGTTGCACCCTCCATTGGGGACCAAATTCCACCACTCCAAGCATTTTATCTCCCTGGACAATGAATCCTCCTCCTGGAAAATGCATCCTTCCCCTGGATAATGCATCCTCCCCCTGGATATTGCACTCTCCCCCCCAGTATTACATAACCCCACCCCTGGTATTGCGCACCCGCCCCACCAGTACTGCATCGCTCCCCAGGTATCTCACCTCCCTGTTCTTCCACTATTGCACATCCCCCCACACCCTCACACCCCCTGGTGTTGCATCCCCCTCATGCCCTACCCCAGGCATCTCATCTTCCCCCAGCCAATTAATCCCCCTCATCCCCTAGAGTTGCATCCAGGGATGGGGGAGACTAGAGTTGCCAGAGAAGGGGAACCACAATCCATCCCACTCCTACCAGTATGATGCCAATCACAGAGTCACAGAATATCAGGGATTGGAAGGGACCTTGAAAGATCCTCCAGTCCAATCCCCTGCTGGAGCAGGAACACCCAGATCAAGTCACACAGGAACACGTCCAGGTGGGTTTTGAATGTCTCCAGAGAAGGAGACTCCACCACCTCCCTGGGCAGCCCCTGCCAGGGTTCCCTCACTGTGAAGAAGTTTTTCCTCATATTCAAGGGGAAACTCCTCTGTTCCAGCTTGCACCCATTACCCCTTGTCCTGTCATTGGATGTCACTGAGAAGAGCCTGGCTCCATCCTCCTGACACTCACCCTTTACATCAGTCTCCTCTTCTCCAAGCTCAAGAGACCCAGCTCCCTCAGCCTTTCCTCCTCTGGGAGATGCTCCACTCCCTCCATCATCTTGGTAGCCCTGCCCTGGACTCTCTCCAGCAGTTCCCTCTCCTTCTGGAACTGAGGGGCCCAGAACTGGACACAATATTCCAGATGGGGTCTCACCAGGGCAGAGGAGAGGGGGAGAAGAACCTCTCTCCACCTACTGACCACCCCCCTTTCTGATAGACCCCAGGATGCCCTTGGCCTTCTTGGCCATGAGGGCCCAGTGCTGGCTCATGGGCATCCTGCTGCCCACCAGGATCCCCAGGTCCCTTTCCCCTACTCTGCTCTCCAACAGGTCATTTCCCAACCTATACTGGTACCTGGGGTTGTTCTTGCCCAGATGCCAGACTCTACTCTTGGCCTTGTTCTATTTCATTAAATTTCTCCCCTCCCAACTCTCCAGCCTGGCCAGGCCAATACCAGTAATAGATGCCCAGAATCTGGAAAAGGCTTGCAGGTCAGCAGGAGAGCACCTGGAGTGCAGCATAAAGGAATTCCAGCCACTCCAGCCCATAATTCAGCTTCATCAGGGACCCAACTTAAATGCCTCTATGCAAACACACGTAACATGGGGAAAAATCGAGGAGTTAGAGATGTGCACACAAGGTGTGATATAATCAGCATCATGGGGATGGATGTGGAGTGGCTCCTATGACTGGGGTGTTGGGATGGAAGAATACAGGCTTTCAGGAAGGAAAAGCAGGGGAGATGAGGAAGGGGTGTCACCCTCTATGCCTGGGGATGGATGAGGAGCCAACCAAGATCTTATGGGTCAGGATTAAAAGAAACACAGGAGAAGGTGACATTAGAGCAGGTGTCTGCTACAGGCCACCCAACCAGGAAGCCCAAGTGAGTGAGACCCTCTAAAGACAGATAGGAGCAGCCTCATGTTCACAGACCCTGGTCCTCATGGAGAGCTTCAACCACCCCAATATCTGTTGGAGGGATAACTCAGCAGGGCATAAGCAATCCAGGAGATTCCTGGAACATGTTGATGATAACTTCCTTCTCCAGGTGATAGAGGAGCCAATGAGGAGAGATGCCATACTGGACGTTCTTCTCATCAAGGAGAGGCTGGTGGGGAATGTGAAGCTTAAGGGTAGCCCTTACTGCAATGACCATGAGCTGGTGGAGTTGAAGATCCCTAGGGTGGCAAGGAGAGCACACAGTAAGCTCACTACCCTGGACTTCAGGAGAGCACACTTTGGCCTCTTCAGGGATCTGCTTGGCAAGAGTACCATGGCATAAAGCCCTGGAAGGAAGAGGGGCCCAAGAAAGCTGGTTAACGCTCAAGGATCACCTCCTTCAAGTTCAGGAGTGATGCATCCTGATGAAGAAGTCAGGCAAAACCACCAGGAGGCCTGCACAGGTGAACAAGATGCTCCTGGAAAATTTCAAACAGAAGTTGGAAGCCTACAGAGGGGGGAAACAAGGGCAGAAAGACTGGGAGGAATACAGAGAAATTGTCCAAGCAGGTTGGAAAAGCTGAAGTCCTGTTAGGGTTTAATCTGACCAGGGACATTAAGGGCACCAGGAAAAGCTTCTATAGGTATGTCAGGGAAGATGTGGGGCATCTCCAGAAGGAAATGTGAGGGCCATGGATGAGGCTGAGGTACTTAATGACTTTTTTTGCCTGTCTTCATCAGCAAGGGCTCTAACCACACCACCCAAGTTGCAGAAAGCAAAGGCATGGGCCAGGAGAATGAAGAACCACCCACTGTAGGAGAAGAGGAAGTTCGAGATCAGCTGAGGAACCTGAAGGTGCACAAGACCGTGGCACCTGAAGAGATTCATCCATGGGTCCTGAGGGAACTGGTGGATAAAGTTGCTGAGCCACTGTCCCTCATGGTTGAGAATTCTTGGCAGTCTGGTGAAGTTCCCACTGACTGGAAAAGGGGAAACATAGCCCTCATGATAGCAAAAGGAGGACCCAGGGAACTACAGGCTGGTCAGTCTCACCTCTGTGCCTGGGATGATCATGGAGCAGATCCTCCTGGAAACTCTGCTAAGGCACATAGGAAATAAGGAGGTGATTGGTGACAGCCAATGTGGCTTGCCTAAGGGCAAATTGTGCCTGACAAATTTGGTGGCCTTCTACAGCAGTGTTACACCATGGGTGGATAAGGGAAGAGCAACTGATGTCATCTACCTGGACTTGTGTAAAGCATTTGACACTGTCCTGCATTACATCCTTGTCTCTAAATTGGGGACACATGGATCTGATGGATGGACCACTCAGTGGATAAGGAATTGGTTGGATGGACACACTCAAAGAGTTGAGGTCAATGGCTTGACATTTAAATGTCACCAATGATGGACCCCAGGGGTCAGTACTGGGACTGTTGAACTTTCTGCTGGAGACATGGATGTTGGGATTGAGGGCACCCTCAGCAAAGTGGCCAATGGCACCAAGCTGTGTGGTCAATAAGCTGGAGTGAAGGGGTTGCCATCCAGAGGGACCTGGACAGGCTGGAGAGGTGGGCCTGTGCAAACCTCATGAAGTTCAACAAGGCCAAGTGGAAGGTGCTGCGTGTGGGCTGGAGCAATCCTGAGCACAAATCCAGGCTGGGTGGAGAATGGCTGGGGAGCAGCCCTGAGGAGGAGGACTTGGGAGTGTTGGTGGATGAGAAGTTCAACTGAGCCAGCAACGTGTGCTGGCAGCCCAGAAAACCCCAACATCCTGGGCTGCATCCCCAGCAGGGCGAGGGGAGGGGGATTCTGCCCCTCTGATCCGCTCTGGGGAAGACACCACCCACCCCATCCCCTGCCAGGTGGTGCCTCCAGTTCTGGGGTTTCATCACAGGAGACACATGGGACCTGCTGGAGCAGGGCCAGAGGAGGCCACTGAGTGCTGGGAGGGCTGGAGCCCCTCTGCTGTGAGGACAGGCTGAGAGAGTTGGGGGATGGGGGGGGGGGTGTTCAGCCAGGAGAAGAGAAGGCTCTGGGAAGATCTTGGAGCCCCTTCCAGTCCCTAAAGGGGTTCGTTCCAGAAAAGATGGGGGGGATGGGACTTTTTACAACAGCACATAGTGACAAAGGAAGGAGGAAGGGTTTGACATGGAAAGAGGGGAGATTGAGATGGGATCTGGGGAAGAACTTCTTTGCTGTGAGGGTGGTGAGACCCTGGCCCAGGTTGCCCAGAGAAGCTGTGGCTGCCCCATCCCTGGAGAGGTTCAAGTCCAGGCTGGAGGGGGCTTGGAGCAACCTGGTCTGGTGGGAGGTGTCCCTTCCCAGGACAGAGAGTTGGAACTGGGTGGTCTTTAAGGTCCATTCCAACTCTAATCACTCTCTGTTTCTATGATTCTGGAAACCCACTTCACCAATACTTTCTATCCGTGTTGCCATACATCTGTTTTGTGCTGGATGCAGGTCTGGTGATGTTGTGGTTGCACCTCTGATCGTCTTCAAGAGAGGCAGCTCAATCCTTTTCTGAACCATTGGATGGATGAAGGATAAAAATACACTGTGTTAGACCTTCTAATAACTTTCTGGGGTAATGAGTCAGCTCAGAAGCTACTCTGTCCTCCTTACTTGCGTGCCACAACCTCTCCAAAAACATGGTTCAGAGGGAAACAGCTACAGATTCCAAGCTTGGAGCCAGCCCTTAGCTTGGTTTCTCTTCAGCATCTCTGTGACTCCCGGGAAACCTTTGGGAAAGGCACCCGTTCAACCTATTCTACCATCCCCTCCCGGGTATTGCATCCCACCCCCACTCCCGGGTACCGAATTTCCCCCCGGGATATAGTTCTCGTCCGTCCCCCTCCTTCTCTCCCTCCCTCCCTCTCTCCCTCTCTCTCTCCCTCCCCCTGGACTCCCCATGCTGACAGGGCGGCGCGTTCCTCGCCGTCGCCCCAAGGTCCCGAAGCGAAAGCGAAAGGAAAAGGCGTGTCGGCCCTGCGCCCCTGGCGGCGGGGCAGCTCCGCGGAGCCCCCGGCGGAGCCCTGAGGCGACCCCCGGTCCGGCCCGGTCCCTCTTCCACCGCCGCCGTCCCATGGCCCGGACGCTGCTGCCGCTGCTCTTCTGCACCGTCGCCCTCCTGCCACCCTGGGCCTCCGCCGACACCGGTAAGCGAGGCTCCCTCGGGCTCCCGCGTCCGTCGCCGGCGTGGCCCCGCGTATTCCCCTCTCGCCCACGCCTTTGCCTCCAGGGTGCCCACGCCGTCCCTGGGCTAAAGGCTCAGTTTCTCGGGGTGCCCAGGCTACTCTCCGGGGTGCCCGGGCTCCCACGCAGCGATGCCCAGGCTATTCGCCGCGGAACTCCGGCTGCACCCCAGGGTGCCCACGCTGCACCCTGTCTTCGCCCTGCACGCCCCCGGGCTACCGACGCTGCTCCTCAGGGTGCCCACACTGCACCCCTGCCTTCTCCTTGCAACCCCCAGGCTACCCACGCTCCTCCCTTGCCTTCTCCTGGCACTCCCTTGGGCTACCGACGCTGCTCCCCAGGGTGCCCACGCTGCAACTCTGCCTTCTCCTTGCAACCCCCGGGCTACCCATGCTGCTCCTCAGGTTGCCCACGCTGCTCCCCTGCCTTCTCCTGGCCCTCCCTTGGGCTACCGACGCTGCTCCCCAGGGTGCCCACGCTGCTCCCCTGCCTTCTTGCACACACCCACACCCCCAGGGCTACCGACGCTGCTCCCCAGGGTGCCCACGCTGCACCCCTGCCTTCTCCTGCCACTCCCTTGGGCTACCAACGCTGCTCCCCAGGTTGCCCACACTGCACCCCTGCCTTCTCTCCATGGGATCTCAGAAGTCCTTTCCAACCATGATGATTCTGGGTGCCCACCTCCCTTTCAGGGTAGCCCACTCCACCTCCCCACACGTGTCCAGGGGAGGCTGGGGGTGATTTTTAGGGTCCTGTGAGGTGCACCCACAGGGGTTGCATCACGGTGGGATTTCAACCTGGGTGAGGTCAGTGGATTTTCCACGGGACTGGGACTTTTCCACCACTGAGCATTGATGCCGGACTGGGAATGTCACATCGGGTCTCACCTCTTAAAAAGCAACTTTGGAGAAGGAAAAAAATCACCATCCCTGTTGAGTGAGGAGGCAGGAGGAGCTGGTGATGCTGATAGATAGGGCAGCAAGACCCTCAGGAAATATTTAATTGACTGAAAACCTCAGGATTGTGAAGGATTTGTGTGGCAGCGTGGGAAATAGAGCTGGAAGGGACAGCAAAGCTTGGGGACAACTTCAGTTCTGTCCCTTCTGCCTCCTTGTGCTGGGGCTGGCAGGGATGGAGTTAATTTTCTCTTGGAGGGTGGTATCACCATGTGCATCGGGTGTCATCAGGGTGGAATCCTGTCATCAGAGTGGAATCCGGGCTGTTTCTCCAACCTCTTCCAGCCTCTTCAACACCCCCTTCCCCTCCCCAGGAGTTCTAGGTGGCAACATCTTGGGAGGGGACACAGCCAAGAGGGCTGACCCAACCTGAGCACGGGGACATATTCTCCCCCACGTGACATCTGCTCAGCAATAAAAACTTCACAAAAAACAAGAGGAAGAAGGGGACATCCCTTAGGACATTTGTCTCCTGGAGCAACTTCCCATACACCTACTGAAGCCCACCTTTCCAGGAAGGGCTTGGACACCACCTGCTGATGGGAAACAGAGAATAAATCTGGTTTCCTTTACTTCCACACACGGCTTTTGCTTTATAAAACAGCTTTAATTTTGAGCCACGAGGGGTGGGGTTTTTTTTGTTCCCCATCTTCTTTTCTCTTCCTGCTGAGCAGGGAAGAGGGGTGACAGTGGCTCGGTGGGCACCTGGTCTCCAGCCACCACCAACCCACCACGTTCCTGTCCTCTGCCGAAGCTGCAATGCCCGGAGAAATGAACTTACTCCCATTTCTGAAGAGCCACTGGGTGCAGGGAGGGCTGGAAAGCGGCACCAGCAGCAAAATTAGAGGCAGCAGAGATGCCAGAGGTGTTCAAAACAGGCTAAAAATAGCCCTTCTCCGAGGCCATAGCCTCCGACTTCCAACCTTCCTGGCTCCCACCTGCAGGCCGTGTTCCTGGTAGCGACGATGCAATCAGGNGGGTGGTATCACCATGTGCATCGGGTGTCATCAGGGTGGAATCCTGTCATCAGAGTGGAATCCGGGCTGTTTCTCCAACCTCTTCCAGCCTCTTCAACACCCCCTTCCCCTCCCCAGGAGTTCTAGGTGGCAACATCTTGGGAGGGGACACAGCCAAGAGGGCTGACCCAACCTGAGCACGGGGACATATTCTCCCCCACGTGACATCTGCTCAGCAATAAAAACTTCACAAAAACCAAGAGGAAGAAGGGGACATCCCTCAGGACATTTGTCTCCTGGAGCAACTTCCCATACACCTACTGAAGCCCACCTTTCCAGGAAGGGCTTGGACACCACCTGCTGATGGGAAACAGAGAATAAATCTGGTTTCCTTTACTTCCACACACGGCTTTTGCTTTATAAAACAGCTTTAATTTTGAGCCATGAGGGGTGGGGTGGGGTTTTTTTGTTCCCCATCTTCTTTTCTCTTCCTGCTGAGCAGGGAAGAGGGGTGACAGTGGCTCGGTGGGCACCTGGTCTCCAGCCACCACCAACCCACCATGTTCCTGTCCTCTGCCAAAGCTGCAACGCCCGGAGAATGAACTTACTCCCATTTCTGAAGAGCCACTGGGTGCAGGGAGGGCTGGAAAGCGGCACCAGCAGCGAAATTAGAGGCAGCAGAGATGCCAGAGGTGTTCAAAACAGGCTAAAAATAGCCCTTCTCCAAGGCCATAGCCTCCGACTTCCAACCATCCTGGCCGTGCAGGCCGTGTTCCTGGTAGCGACGATGCAATCGGGGCCATCGTTTTGGGGCAGAAAACGTGGTTATCTGAGATGTTAAGAGAACAGGAATAATATGAGTATGTTGGATGTGGGGAAGAGAGTGGGTATCGTACACCTGGACTTTGGAAAAGCATTGGACACTGTCCCCCACCAAGTTCTGATGGAGGAGCTGGCTGCTCATGGCCTGGATGAGCGTAGGATCTGCTGGATCCAGCACTGGCTGGAAGGATGGTCCCCAAGAGTGGTGCTCAATGGAGGTCAATCCAGCTGGTGGTTGGTCACCAGTGGTGTTCCTCAGGGATCAGTGTTGGGGCCATTTATGTTTAATGTCTTCATGGATGATCTCATCAAGGATGTAGAGAGCACCATCAGTGAGTTTGCAGATGACACCAAGTTGGGTGGGAGTGTTGATCTGCACGAGGGCAGGGAAGCTCTGCAGAGGGACTGGGATAGACTGGATGGATGGGCCGATCATCCCAACCATGCATTGCTCCATCCTGGCCACGGAGCACATTGTGGCCACATATTGTTCCACGCATTACATCCCAACCATGCATCACTCCAT
>VZTM01016033.1:19760-33035 GCA_013400555.1 Jacana jacana | reverse complement strand
ACTCCATCCTGGCCATGCATCACATTGTGGCCACGCATCACTCCATCCCAACCATGCATCACTCCATCCCAACCATGCATAGCTCCATCCCAGCCATGCATTGCTCCATCCTGGCCATGCATCACATTGTGGCCACACATCACTCCATCCTGGCCATGTGTCACATCCTGGCCACACAATACTCCATCCTGGCCACGGAACACATTGTGGCCACATATTGCTTCATCCCAACCATGCATCACTCCATCCCAACCATGCATCGCTCCATCCCAACCATGCATTGCTCCATCCTGGCCATGCATCACATTGTGGCCACACATCACTCCATCCCAACCATGCATTGCTCCATCCCAACCATGCATCACTCCATCCTGGCCATGCATTGCTCTATCCTGGCCATGTATCACATCATGGCCACGTATCACATCATGGTCACGCATCCCTCCATTCCCCCTGTGCATTGCTCCAACTAGCCATGCGTCACATCTTGGCTATACATTGCTCTATCCCAGCTGAGGACCAGTCCAGCCTGGCTTCATCCCACTGGAGCATCACCTCTCACCTGGAGGGATGGGTCATGGTTGAGCCATTCCCACGCTGTAGCATGAAACACCAAGGAACTTTCTCCATTGCAGCCCAGAAAAGAAGTGAAATTGTCACATCCTCTTGCGAAACAGACCTCAAATCAGGGCCAAAAAGGAAGCACGAGCCCTTCTGAGTAGAAGAAAAGCCGTAGCTCATCACCACCCCGTTGCCCAGCCATGTGATGTTTGGAACTCAGCCACCTCTGGGGCTGCTGGCTGTAGCCTCCGGTGGGAACAGATGGCTGGAGGACTCACGCAACATCTGGAATTTTTCACCCAACAGCTGCAAAATGAGCAAAGAAAAAAACAAAAAGGGGGAAAAGGGAAGGAGGGAAGGAGGGGGGGGTCAGTGAAAGGAGCCAAAAGGCAGCAGCTGGTGGCAGGATGTTGGCCCTGGACGGTCACTGAAGGAGATAGAAGTTCTGCGAAAAGGCTTTGGTGACCAAAGGAGCCACTACAAGTGACCACAAACATGCTGGAAACGGAACTTTGTCCTTCTCCATCCCAGCCCTGGCACAGGCACAGCCATCTCACCCATGTCTTTTTGGCTGGAGGAGCCTCTCCCAACCCAGGCACAGCACCCATACCCCGCTCCCAACCCCTTTGGCAGGATTAGACTCCCTTGGGTGCCGTTCAGCACAGTGAGCCGACGCCTGAGGGTGCCTCATCTCCCTCCTTTTAACCTCTTGTCCCCCACTAACCCCTCTGCAGTGCAAGCACGATGCAGCTACCCCAAGGATGTGGCCAACGCTCGCATCGACGTGGGCAACAACACCCTGCTCAACGCCCGCCTGCGCTACATCTGCAACCCGGGCTACAAGCGCAAAGCTGGTACCTCCAGCCTCATCCAGTGCATCCTCCGCGATGGCTCCACCGTGCCCGACTGGACCCACACCACCCTCCAATGCATCCGTAAGACCCTCACCCAGCAGCTGGGACATGATGGGGACCGGGTTGGGGTGTGGGTATGGGGGGCACCATCATCCCTGACGTGGCGGAGGAGGGTGCAGGGTGGCATGGGTGCCGCTGTTGATGGTGTCTCCTCGTTGTGTCTTCCCTAAGGGGACCCAGCTCTACCTCCATTAACGCCCAGTCCTGAGCTCCTGGCCACGCTGCACACCACGAGGATGAGCCAGAGGGGTGAGGAAGGGGAAAACTCAGCCCATGGGGTTTGTTTGGGGTGACCATGACTGTTGTCCCGGCAAAACACCAACCATCACGGGGTGGAAAGCAAAATATTTCAATTCTGTGATCAAATTCGTTAAATTGCCTGAAATTAGGCCATTTTGTAGCTGCCAGATGGGCTGTGTGGTCCCTGCTGTGACCTGTGCCTGAAGCAGGCACAAAACTGAGCACTGAAATGACAGTGCTCCCTTTTCATTCTCTAAATTAAGAAGTTTTACACCATTTCCTCCAGCAGGAACCAGTGATGCCAACCTGACCTCCAGCCCCTCTCCAGCAGCAATGCCCACGCTGCCAGGAGCTGCTGGCCCGTCACCCGTGCCACCAGAACCTGCTGGGCCACCACCAGAGACATCAGACTGGGACCTAACAAGATCCATGGTGCCAGAGGTGCCTCCACCACTGGAGACATCCACAGTGGTAGAGGGGACAACCCCACTGCCCACTGCCCCCACAGACCACCCTGCAGGTCAGGCCGCCTCTTCAGGGGAGAAAACCCACCAACGGGGCTGGTTTCAACCAGCAAAGGCTCTTTTATGTTTTTCAGTGCTTTTTCTCCTTGTCTCCAACCCCCTTCTTAGTGAGGGTCCCCCCCCAGTGCCCCCTCTTTCCTGGCTTTGCAGCTAAAACTCTCCATTTCTCTCTTCTCTTCCAGCTTCTGTCCAGACCGTGGCCTCTTCCATCGGTAAGTCACGCAAAAAGCTTCAATTTGGCAAGCAGTGGCTTATTTTTTTCTACTTTTTTTAGCCTAAAAGCCCTCTTGGGGGCTGGGGGAAGGGGCAGTAGCTCTGAGGGAGGAAGGATGGAGCACCCAGCTTTCTTCCCAGGGTGGGGAGGGCACCTTGTGAACGTGCATGAAGGGGGTTTGGCTCTTGGTGGAGCTGTTTTGCTTGGGTTGGGCATTGGAAGATGCTCGTTGGCCACCATATCTCTCCCACAGGGCTTGTGGTGCTGGTGGTCGCTGCTGTCATGGCCTGCTGCTGCTGGAGGATGAAAATGTAAGTGTGCTGAGCCCCTCCAGGTCCTTCCACCCCAGTGACGAGTTGTGCTCGGCCTCTGTGCTTTCCTGAAAGCTGGGGAAGGCCCTTCAGGTGACAGTGACATTCCTCTCCCCTCCACAGGCGTGTAGGGCAGAACTACATGGTGACAGCCATCCCCATGGTGGCTCCCGCTGCTGAGAACGAGGAGATGTTGCCACCCAGCATCTTCCCCACGGGCTGAGAACCCACTGCCAGGCAACTCAGTGCACCCACCAGCCCAAGGGATGCTCTGAGCTTGGATGGAAAGCTTCCCTGAGTGGTGGCAGCGTGTGGCAGAGCATATCCTGGTCTCTGTGTAGAACATCCTCGCTTCAGGGACACGTGGCCGCTCTTCTCAGCCTGAAAGAGTGACTTTCATGGATGAGACAACTCCAGCACCCAAAGGTGCGTGGGAGTCCCATCATCCAGCTTGAATACAAGCACCCTGGGGTGGCGTGGAGGCGGTGAGTGTTGTCAGGAGCCAGAATTCAGAGGAGGTAGAGTCCTGGGGGTGCTGGCAGGTGGCAGGGAGCGGGCTGGGGGCTGTGTGCCCCAGTGGAGGGGGTTTGGGGGTGCTGGGAGCGGGGTTTGGGTGCTGAGGGTGAAGCTGGGTTGCCCTGCCCTAAGTATTGCCCATTCCCTGGTCAGGAGCAGGGCCAGAGTTGGACCAGCTGGACACCAGCCCCCTCCAAAGAGCTGCGTTGCCCTAAAATCACCCCAGAACCCAGAAAGCAGCGCTGCTCGTGGAAGACAGAGAGGGACCAGGCTGAACATCCCTCCACCATGTCCTCACCCCCCTTCCTGCTCTCTTCCAGCCAGTCACCAGGGAACCTGCAACCGCAGCCAACGGTGCCGCTGCCATCCTGCAGTTGCAGGGCTTGGCCCTCGGACGCAGCTCAGGGATCCTTTGGAGGCACTTTCAGCGCCAACCCCAGGTAGCTGCAGGCTCCAGCCACTCTCAGGGGACCACAAGAGACGCTACCAAAGACTGAAGGCAACAAAACCAGCAGGAAATACTTTCCTTGGCAGGTTTTCCCTTCTCTGTCTGTCATCAGGGAGGGGTTTTCTTTCTCCCCACTCGTTCCTGCCTTGCCTCGCAACGGGCAGCTTCATACGCTGCTGGTTTTGTGTGGAAATCTGTCTAGATTGGCTATAAAGTCATGTGCACACAGATGTTGAGTGTTTTGGTGGCAGCTGCCGTGGTGGAGAGGACAGCGACGACAGACAGGAGCTGGGTTGGGGTGGAATCCATCACTGCAGCAACAAGGCCACCAGTATTGTCACCAGGTGTGACAGCAAGGACGGCAAAGGGTTTTTTAGCAGTCAGCTGGAAACCAGAAGGTATCTAACAACTTAAGTTCCACCTCCTTTCCTTGCTGCTGTGTCTTGTCCTCCTGATTGTGCCACGGTGTTGGACCACTGGAGCTGGAGGAGGCACCACCTTGGATGTGTGATGGACCAAACCCCCCTGGCAGCGGTGCTGCCTCTCCCCAACGTAACCACGGGACGCTTGGGAAAGAGGTGAGGCTGGAAGGGATGGCTGGAGGCACCTGGTCCAACGTCTGCACCGAGCTTTGCTCTCCCATCCAACGTCCAACGTCTTGGGTGAACTTCTGCCCGCGCTGAGGTGAGCAGAAGAGGGGGAGCCTCTCTGGAGCCGGTGCTTCGAAAGCGAAAGAAGAGCCAGCAAAGCAGCTGCCCTTCAATGAATGACCATGGAAATCAACAGGATGCAAGAGGGTCCTCCAGTGGGCTCATGGCTCATGGCTCTGGGCCCATGTCCAAGGGCAGATCTCTTCCGAAATCGCTTTCGGTTTTGATCTCTGCATGCCCAGCTCTTCTCAGTGACATCCAATGACAGGACAAGGGGTAATGGGTGCGAGCTGGAACACAGGAGATTCCAGTTAAATATGAGGAAAAACTTCTTCAGGGTGAGGGAACACTGGCAGGGGCTGCCCAGGGAGGTGGTGGAGTCTCCTTCTCTGGAGACATTCCAACCCCGCCTGGAGGCGTTCCTGTGTGACCTGCTCTGGGTGTTCCTGCTCCAGCAGGGGGATTGGACTGGAGGAGCTTTCAAGGTCCCTTCCAATCCCTGAGATTCTGGGATCCTGTGACACAGGCTTTGGTATGATGAGCCATGGTGTCTTCAAGCCACCACCTGATTTACAAGAACACCACGCTGCTTCCACCCAGTAGAAAGAAACCCAACCCAGGGTGACTTCTCACCGAGAGGGGAGAGAACAAAAGAAAGCATTAAGGTTTTTGTTTGTTTGTTTTGTTGGTGTTTTTTTTGGTTACAAATTTAATTTCAGGATTAAAAACACTCTTGGTTTATCTCTGAGTTAAGACTGAAACCAAAATAAAGCAGCTCTTGGGATGCCCCTTCTCTTCTCGCCTTCTGTTTTGCTGCAGGGAGAAAGAAAACAAGAGTCTGGGGAAACCCCTCAGCCACAAGTGAGGAAAATTACTTCAGCCAGGAGGTAGCAACAACTTCCTCCTGGAGCTGGTAATGACATTTTCCCCATTAAAACAGGCTCCAGGAAAAAGCCCATTTTCTAGGAACAAAGTGTTTCTTTGGGAAACTTTGCAGTATCCTCTTTCCTCTTTCTTCTCCTGCTGGGTCAAGCAGGATTTCACCGAGGCGTGACATGATGGATATCCCGGCAGTTTGGTGGCTGGAGGTGTTTTCCTGGTGACAGAGGTCACAGATGGGTAATGCTCAAAGAAAATAAAAAGTGTACATAGTGCATATTCTTCTATGCAGAGATGGAGGCCGTGCTGACCAGCCCGTGGAGGGCAAGGCAGGGCTAGAGAAAAGGTCTTGAACCTCCTTGCAGAGAGCCTGGAGGGTTCCTCTTGGAGTTGGTCCGAGATCCTGCTCCGATATCTACCTGATTTTGGAGCTGGGATGTGACAACTGGTCTTGTCCTGCAGCCAGGATAGCTCTGGGACACAGCCAGAGCTTCGTTAGAGCTAGATGGGCTTCGTTAGAGCTAGATGGGCTGTTCCTGAAGCTCTGGGAGAAAGGTCAGTGGTGTCAGAGCACCAAAGCGCTGCTGTGTGCAAGCGTGGCATAGGTAGCCACCAGCATCCTTGCTGCCATTGCTCTGTGGGGGACAAAGAGGAGAATTCAGAGATGAGGAAGGCCTCAGGTGCAACCCCCTCACAATGATATGCCCAAATCATCTGCCACCTCCCTTGCAAGGAGGCCACCTTTTTTAATAGCTGTAACAACCAAAATGTCCCTGTGTGGGACTTTGTTGGTTGAGGACAAGGTTTTCCCCATCTCAGTGCTCATGTCCCCTGCTGATGGCTCAGAGCCATCATCCATCTCTTGTTGTGGACATGGAGTTCCACCAGACTCACTGTGTACTTGCAGAGCCCAGCGCTAGGGAATCTTGGTCTTCACCATACTTTCTGGGCAAGGATGAACCCCAGGGCCAGAAGGTGGGACTGAGGCCAAAACTGGACCCAAAAGTCAGATTGTCATCGGGGTGAGAGGTGTTTCATGGCCTCAGCAGAGGCTCTAAGAGTCAGAAATGGGATCTGAGACAACAGAACCCCATAACCATCCCCACCTGAAACCACAATTAGTTTCAGCAGAGAGGTCAAGGCTTGAGTGGATCTGTGGGACTGCACCACCACCATGAATGACACGGTTTGGAAGCCACCCCCAGTTACAAGGTGAGGTTGTGAGCAGAAGCAAAGGGCTTGGGGAGCTGTGGGCAAGGAGATCCAGCTACAGGACATTCCTTGTTTGCTTCTCAGGTTGGCCTCCTCGGGTGTGACAGCTCAGAACAGTCACACCCACCATCCAAGTGACCAGGTCCTGATTCAGAATCGTGATCCCAAAAGGCCCCAGGGAGGGGACTTACGTGTGTCAAAGGCAGCTTCTTCACAACCAGCTGGGAGTTGGACTTCAGTGTTCCCCTACACTGTGGCACAGAACAAGTGATGGTGGCCCCATCGTCCTTGGTGGCCTCACTCACCAGCTCCACCCGAAGGAAACGCTCCTAAGGAAGAAGATGACAAAAAAGAAAGGGGAACAACAATACTGGAAAACCTTGGGGTGGTTTTTTTTCAGCCCTTTGGGAAGTGACTTGCAACACAGTGGGGTTTTGTTGAAAAATAAAACCAACCCAAAAAAAAAACCAAACCAACAAACCAACCCCAACCCTCTGGTGACAAGAAAAGAAGGAAGCAAAATAAGAGCTGGCAACCACTGTGGGTGGAAAAGAGAACCCACCCAGCTCATGGGACCTGAGGGAGACAACACCCAAAGGCCTGTGGGAAAAAGAAAGTGCTGCAACCTCGTGCCTTCCTACTGAAATCACCGAGGGAAAACTGTGACCTCAGGATATGGTCCGTGCTCAGCAGGAGTCTTAACGTGGTGAACCTTGTGATAAACTTCTTCTATGCTTCTCTGCTGTAGACACCACCTGACAGAAGCCCAGAATGCTATGGAGTTGGAAGGGACCTCTGGAGATCATCTAGTCCAACCCCCCTGCCAAAGCAAGTCCACCCAGAGCAGGTCCCACAGGAACGTGTCCAGATGGTTTGGAATGTCTCCAGAGATGGAGACTCCATCACCTCTCTGGGCAGCCTCTGCCAGGGATCTACCCCCCTCAAAGTGAAGAAGTTCCTCCTCATGTTAAGATGGAACTTCTTATGTTTCAAGTTTGTGCCCAATGAGTAATTGTTTTGCCTCCAAACACAATAATCAGAGATGGGCAGTCTCATGGGTCGTGGGTGCTGCCTTTCTTGGTGCCTTTTTAACTTGGCAGCACCCACCCTGCCCAAGGTGTCTGAAAGAGGTTTGGATGCAGAAGGTGGGAAGGCGACTGCAAGAGCCATCATTTAGAATCATAGCATGGTTTGGGTTGGAAGAGACCTCAGAGGTCACCTACTCCAACCCCCCAGCCATGGGCAGGGACATCTTCAACTAAATCAGGTTGCTCCAAGCCCCATCCAACCTGGCCTTGAACCCCTCCAGGGATGGGGCAGCCACAGCTTCTCTGGGCAACCTGGGCCAGGGTCTCGCCACCCTCACACCAAAGAATTTCTTCCCAGGTCTCTTCTCAATCTCCCCTCTCTCAGTGTCAAGCCCCCCTCATCCTGTGGCTCCCCTCTCTCATCAAGAGTCCCTCCCCAGCTTCCCTGAAACACCTTTAGGGACCAGAAGGGGCTTTAAGGTCTCCCTGGAGCCTTCTCTTCTCCAAGCTGAACCCCCCTCCCCAACTCTCTCAGCCTGTCCTCCCAGCAGAGGGGCTCCAGCCCTCCCAGCATCTCCGTGTCCTCCTCCAACAGGTCCATGTCTCTCCTGTGCTGAGGCCCCAGAGCTGGAGGTGGTGTCTCCCCAGAGCAGAGCAGAGGGGCAGAATCCCCCCCTCACCCCACTGGCCACGCTGCTGGGGATGCAGCCCAGGATGCAGGGGGCTTTCTGGGCCACCAGTGCACATGTCCAGTGCTCCTGTCCAATTTTCCATCCACCAGCACCCCCAAGCCCCTCTCGGCAGGGCTCCTCTCCATCCCTTCATTCCCCAGTCCGCATGGATACTGGATGTTGCTCCAACCCAGGGGCTGGACCTTGCACTCGGCCTTGTTTAACCTCATGAGGTTCACACGGGCCACTCCTCCAGCCTGCCCAGGTCCCTCTGGATGGCATCCCATTCCTCAGGCTCGTTGATTGTTTACCTATGAAAGACTTCACTTACCCCAGCCAATGCTAAAAGGTCTTCCAGGGACTTTGACATTAGCAAATACTTCTTGGCACGTGTCACTGCGACATAGAGCAGGTTCCATTCATCCTCTGGATACAGCCCTAGGTTGGAGGAAAGGTCATCAATAGCTTTAGAAGACTAAAATGAACAGCTAACTGGAGAGGTCCCCATGGACTGGAAAGTGGCAAATGTAACTCCCATCTATAAGAAGGGCAGAAGGGAAAATCCAGGAAACTCTAGACCTGTCAGTCTGACCTTGCTACCAGGGAAGGTGATGGAGCAGATCATCTTGAGGGCTATCACCAGCCATGGAATGAGCAACCAGGGGATCAGGCCTGGTCAGCAGGGGTTTATGAAAGGCAGGTCCTGCCTGACCAACCTGATCTCCTTCTATGATAAGATGACCCGATTGTTGGATGGGGGGAAGACAGTGGATATAATATTTCTGGATCTTAGCAAAGCATTTGNGACAAGGGGCTGAAGATGAGCCAGCAGTGTGCCCAGGTGGCCAAGAAGGCCAATGGCATCCTGGCTTGTATGAGAACTGGTGTGACGAGCAGAAGTAGGGAGGTGATTGTCCCCCTGTGCTCAGCACTGGTGAGGCCACCCCTTGAGTCTGGTGTCCAGTTTTTCCAGCTCCCAGGCACAGGCCTGACCCTGGAGGAGTTTCCTCAGCTTCTAGATTCACTCTGCAGGCTCCTCTCTGCCTACTGGGAAGAGACCAGCTCTTCCAAAGCGTGAACTGGGGCACCTAAACAAGGCAGTGTCCTTCCCAAGTGTGCAGTTGGTCTTTTCTCTGTGGTTAAAGAGCCACAAGCTCCACTGCAGGAATGTTCCCCTGGTCATGTCTCGCTATGAAGGAAATGAGATCAATAATCACTAGGACAGCACTTGACAGCGCTGAAGACCTAGTGGACAACAGGATGCCCGTGAGCCAGCAATGGGCCCTTGTGGCCAAGAAGGCCAATGGTATCCTGGGGGGGATCAGGAAGAGTGTGACCAGCAGGTGGAGGGAAGTCACCATCCCTGCTCTGCTCTGCTCTGCTCTGCTCTGCTCTGGGAAGGTCCCATCTGGAGTCCTGGGTCCAGTTCTGGGTTCCCCAGTTCAAGAAGGACAGGGAACTGCTGGAGAGGGTACAGCAAAAGGGCTATATAGATGATGAGGGAACTAGGACTTCTCTCTGCTGAGGAAAGGCTGAGGGACTTGGGACTTTTTAGTCTGGAGAAGAGAAGGCTGAGAGGGGATCTCATCGACACCTATAAATACTTAAAGGGTGGGTGTCAGGAGGATGGGGCCAGTCTTTTTTCAGTGGTGCCCAGTAAGAGGACAAGAGGAAATGGGCACAAATGGGAAGATCAGAAGTTTCATCTAAACATGAGGAGGAACTTCTTCACTTTGAGGGTGGCAGAGCCCTGGCAATGGTTGCTCGGAGGGGTGGTGGAGTCTCCTTCTCTGGAGACATTCTGAACTCTGGACATGTTCTGTGGGACCTGCTCTGCGTGACTCTACTCTTGCAGGGCATTGGACTGGAAGATCTCCAGAGGTTCCATCCAACCCCTGCCATTCTGTGCTTCTGTGACAGGTTCTCAGAACAAGCACCAGCAGCACAATTTGCTTTCCCACTTCCGGAGCAGGTTGGAGACCACACACAGCTGCTCCCTCACCGATGTTGAAGTTAGTTCTTCTCTGGAAGTCCCCACTGAGACACGGTACTTTCACAAAGTCATCTGCAACCAGCACTGTGTCAAACTCCAGGCCTTTGGCTTGATGGACAGTACCAATGAGGTAATCTGTAACCAGCAGACAAAAGGGAACGAGAAGGAAAAAACATAAAGATCAGTCATTGCAAAAATAATGGCATTTTTAACGTCATGAGGCGCAAAGTCACAGAATCCCAGAATGCTACAGGGTTGGAAGGGACCTCTGGAGACCTCCAACCCCGCCCCTGCCAGACCAGGGTCACCCAGAGCAGGTCCCACAGGAACGTGTCTGGGCAGCTTTTGAATCTCTCCAGAGAAGGAGACTCCACCACCCTCTCTGGGCAGCCTCTTCCAGGGCTCTGCCACCCTCAAAGTGAAGAAGTTCCTCCTCATGTTGAGATGGAATTTCTTATGTTCAAGTTTGTGGCCATTTCCTTGTCATCTCACTGGGCACCACTGGAAAAAGACTGGCCCCATCCTCTTGACACCCACCCTTGGTGTTGATGAGATCCCCCCTCTGCCTTCTCTTCTCCAGGCTAAAGAGACCCAAGCCCTTCAGCCTTTCCTCCCAAGAGAGATGTTCTAGCCCCCTCATCATCTTATGATTAGGGACCCAGATGAGTCAAAGGAAATGATTTCATTCTGCGTTCATCTCCCATCTCCCCAGATGTAAATGAGAAGCAAAGCACCTCTGTCAGGAATCTCGACAGCTGAAGACAAGTTCCCTGCCAAGGACAACCCCTGGTTTTCAGCAGCTCAAGCCTCAGCTCCAGTTCCCAAACTGGAATGCTCTTTATTTGCTGGATTTTTTTCCTGGATTGCTTTTTTCTCTCACCAAATACCAGTCCAACAGGAAACCCCAAAAAGCAGGATAAAGTCCTAGGGCTCTCTGACTTTGGCAAATATTGTGTCTGAAGGTTTATTTGCCTCCAGTAAAGTCACACTGAGCAATGCTTTGCTGGCAGACTCACCACGCTGAACTCCACCTGGAGACCCAGGTGTACCCCAAAAGCTGCTGTTCATCTTCCTTCCTCTCTAAAAGACCAACTTGATCCGAATGTAGCTTTTTTATTTTGCAGAATGAGGTGGATTCAGCACCGAAGCTGGATTGAAAAAAGACCTGAATTTGCTCCTCTGCCACAGACAAGGCTTGTCCTTACCTGCCATGGCTTCTTGTGACACGTGGCAGCTCTCGATCTTCTGCACCAGCTCTGGGATCCGCTCTTTGTATTTCTCCACTATCGCAATCTTCACCGTCAGGTCCTTGTCATCGATGTGCTCTGCATATTCCTTTAAACCAATGAAGCCCTGAGTTTCTTCCCACCTTCTGATGAAGGAGTCATTTATAACGAGGTTTGCTAAAAAAGAAAGCAGCAGATTGATAGAATGGGATTTTTTTCGTTCTCATCCAGTTTCCCAGTAGGATTAGGGACGTTAGATGGGGGGCAGCAGATCAAGGAATCACAGAATTGTCAGAGTTGGAAGGGACCTCTAGAGATCAACCAGTCCAACCCCCCTGCTAAAGCAGGATTGCCCAGAGGACTCAGGACTGCACCCAGGTGGGGCTTGAAGGTCTCCAGAGAAGGGGACTCCACCCCCTCCCTGGGCAGCCTCTGCCAGGGCTCTGCCACCCTCAAAGGAAAGGAGCTTTTCCTCATCTTTGAATGGAACTTCCCATGTTCCAGCTTGTGCCCGTTGCCCCTCGTCCTGTCACTGGGAACCTCTGAGAAGGGTCTGGCTCCATCTTCCTTCAACCCTCCCTTTAGATACTTGGAAGCATGAGTAAGGTCTCCCCTCAGCCTTCTCTTCTCCAGGCTAAAGAGTCCCAGCTTTTTGAGCCTTTTCTCATCACGGAGATAAGGTGCTCTGGGTGACCCTGCTTTGTCAGGGGGTTGGACTAGGTCATAGAATCATAGAATAATTTTGGTTGGGAGAGACCCTTGGGATCATTGAGTCCAACCATCTGCCCTACTCTTCAAGTTCTCCCCCACACCAGATCCCTCAACACCACATCCAATCTACTCTTAAACACAGTCAGGGATGGGGACTCCACCACTTCCCTGAGCAGCCCATTCCACTGACTGACCCAGATGATCTCCAGAGGTCCCTTCCAACCCCATATCATTCTGTGATGCTGTGATTACTGCAGCAAAAAGTGAAACTATTGGTGCAGCTGTAGAAGGACCATGCATGGAGAGAAGGGGGACGTGGTACTCACCTTTCATCCGTTCGTCTGCGGGTTGACTGAGTTTCCAAATATCATAAATTCTGCTCAGGCCAAAACGGGCAAGGCCCTAAACCAAACAAGAAGCTATCTCAATATTCAGGAGTAAAGGTGCTGTCTTAAAGAGTTTCCAGATGAGCTACAGCAGAGCCCAGTTGTTACTGGTGTTAAAAAAGAGGGAATAAGGGAAACGGGCTGAAGGTGTTTCCTGAAATCCCTGAAGCAGCAGCACGACCAAAGGCAGCTGAAAAGCCAAGGGAACAGGGCTCTGATCAGCATTTCACAGAATATCAGGGATTGGAAGGGACCTTGAAAGATCATCTAGTCCAACCCTCCTGCTGGAGCAGGAACACTTAGAGCACATCACAGAGAAACATGTCCAGGTGAGTTTGGAATGTCTCCAGAGAAGGAGACTCCACCACCTCCCTGGGCAGACCCTGCCAGGGTTCCCTCACCCTCACCCTGAAGAAGTTTTTCATCATATTTAAGTGGAACCTTCTCTGTTCCAGCTCCCACCCAGTGCCCCTTGTCCTGTCACTGGATGTCACTGAGAAGAGCCTGGCTCCATCCTCCTGACACTCACCCTTTCCATCTTTATCAACATTCATGAGGTCCCCCCTCAGTCTCCTCTTCTCCAAGCTCAAGAGACCCAGCTCCCTCAGCCTTTCCTCCTCTGGGAGATGCTCCACTCCCTCCATCATCTTGGTAGCCCTGCCTTGGACTCTCACCAGCAGTTCTCTGTCCTTCTTCAACAGAGCTACAGCAGAACTTTCTATTCCAAGGGCTTTTCAAAGGAAAAAAAAAATCTAGAATGCTTTCTCTTTTGCTAACCAGAAAAAAAAAAA
>VZTM01016031.1:56094-69332 GCA_013400555.1 Jacana jacana | reverse complement strand
TTTTTCTTTTTATTATTTATTTTATTATTATTTATATTTTCATTAAAGTAGTTTAGTTTTTTTTCTAAACTCCTATTTCTCTTTAACCCCTTCCTCTCCTCTCTTTTTCTTAGGAGGGGACGGAGGGGTCATCATCTGTTTGATTGGTCAAAACCACAACAGCATTCCTTATCTTGTCTCCTTTATCTTATATAGCATAGTGTCAAGGTACTAGCCTGCAGATTACTGAAGAGAAGTGAAAAATAATCTCATTGATCTCTATTCATCAGAACAGCTGTGTAAGACTGGATCTGTTGAGCAAGAAACTTTCAACATACTCTCTAATTTCAACAATCAAAATGGATTCTATAAATCTAATTTTTCAAAAAGCATATTGAAGGATGGAGCCTTCATAAAAATTAGCTTAATGACGCAGCCAGCTTTCCATGCCTCTCAGTTCTTCCTCACTAAAAACGATTCTTCTCAAGCAGACTCCCATTTGCTTCCTACGCAAGTAGATACGTCAGTCCCTTACATCCAGTGTGTACACTTAATCAGGGCCCAGACAGAATTATAGTCTCTGTGATTTTTGGGAGGAGGGAAATACATTTTGAACAAAGATCCAAAATTTACCCCTACACCTCAGAATGGCAGCAGCTATTTTTCACAAAAAAAAATAAAATGACAATTTGATTATGTCCCATATTTTCCTTCAAAACATTGCATGAAAATGTTCAGCTGCTATTGTAGATAGTGATGAGATACACTGCTTGTTGAACAGGAGAAACGTGCATCCACAGGTGAAGAAGTTATGTATGTCTGAACTATTACCAATATGAAGCTGATTTAGCTGTTCCATGTTAAAGGTTACCGTAATTTCAGCCTTATACTTTCCTTTAAAGTATCATAATACTAAAAAGCCTATGCATAGGGATAATTCCATAGCAGCCCATGCAAAGTTCATCTTACTTATTTCTCATTGTCCAAAGGTTGACTTGCAATGCCTGCAGAGGAGGTGCTGTCAGGGGAGTGATTTACCCCCAAAACTTTATAAATCTCTCTGAGGATACTCTAAATTGCTCGTGGAAGATGCTTCTCTCTTTTTACTGTAGGGCGAACTTCAGCAGCTGTCTTGCCCAGGTGACAGGTCTACCCAGTCATGCTGAGCCAGCACCTCATCTTGAATGCCCAGAATTATACGTGAGTGGTCACCTCTCATACAAACTGGTGAGCAGGAAAATACTGAGGTGAAAGAGGGAAAGGCAATTCCATGTGCTCATGTGTGTATAAAACAATACGATTTTACACTTAATATACATTCCACTGGGCGAAAACATTAATCAAGAAAACTGCAGAAGAGGAAAGGAAAAGACTAAATTTAACACACCTTTCAGACAGGAAATATAGTCTCAGCAATGTTTTAAAAGCAGAAGGCTCCATGCGACAGGTCTGTTTTTTGTGGATCTCCTGTTGACTGCAGAGTGAGCACTACAGAGTTGGTAGCTGGCTGCAGAGAAGCTGGGTCCCAATTAACATGCTAATTATAAAGGTCTGGTGTGTCTTTCCACTTTGATGCATATTTTCCTCTGTGGTATTTCTTATTATTTCGCCTATGGAGTAAATTTTGTCATAATCATGTGGAAACAAAGTGGGATATTTGGAAAATCATGAACACTTCATGAACCTTTAGTATTTTATGAACAGGAGGGCAAATAGCATGTGCCAAAGGAACTTAGAAACGGTGGAAACAATTGCCTCCTAGGCAGCATAGACTAACATTTAAAGGCAGAAGTTCTCAGGATGATACTCTACAGGTACAAAAGTACTGACTTTTCCCAGCCAATCTCCAGTTTCTGTTCTTTGAGATGTGAAGCTCTCATGTTGTTGAGGGTCACATAAGTTTTGTGAAACTAATGGGATCCCATATACAAAATATTAACTACATTTAAAAATCTTCTCTAGTTTCCATGCTTTTTTACAGCTGCTACCTCTGTACTTGCAAACACAATTATTCAAAGAACAGATTTTTGAAGAACAAACTCATACTGTGACCTTGAATTAATTTATACAGTCACTTTCAATAATTATAGGAGTAGTTGATGTTATTACCAGAACTTGTCCATCATTTTTATTTTAAAGATGAAGAATACAAGGAATACAACTGGAATTCAGGCTAGCACGTTCAAAGTACCAACTTTTAGCTATTCCTATGGGATTTGCAGTAAATTCCATTTAATAAAAAAGCATGAAGCATCTTATTATACTGAGTGCTTGAGTCTCTGGGTTCAGTCGATGACCCTCTTAACCTCAAGTAAACTAAACAACTGTAATGACTACTATGTTTTCACAGCAGCTCAGTACCCCCAAAATTGTACTCAGAGTAGATGTGTGACAGAAAGCATGACAGAGAGCTAAATATAAAGTTTCTCCAAATCAGGATGCTTCTAAAATAGATTTAGTTGAGTCACTTGAAATCAGCCAGTGGAAGAAATCAAGTGTCTCTTATCCGATGCAGTATTAAATCCACTGGCCTATTTTTCATAAGTCCGGTAGAGATTTCTGTTTGACAATACAAGGAAATGGTGATTTGTCACTTGCCATTTAGCTAAGCAGCATCTGTTAAAGTGTAAAAATCTATTTCCCTGTATTGGTTTAGAAAACAGTGCCAGATTATGGATTGAGTAATCTTATTTTATCCAGCTGCCTTGTTCAACAAACATCCTGGAACTAGTGAAGCAAGCTTAATTTAGAAAATATTTGTTCTGCATATAGCTTCTTCTCCCAAACACACAAGCTCTGTATCACCATTTTTTTGGTTAATTTTCATTATAGACAATGTAACCAACTTGCACTTTCTGCTCTATACTGTACAATGCTATTCAAATCTGAGACATAAATTAAAATAAAATAAAGCTCATGGAGTTTTTAATTTCAGTAGGGGTAAATTATGTTTCCAAGACTTCCCTTAACACAATTTTGTTTGTTTGTTTTTAATTCACTCAGTGTCTGCTTAAGGATTTTCTCACAAGATTCCTAAGCATAGTGAGAAGCATTCAGATCACAGAACAACTGGGTTATAATCCAAATTGAACTTGAAAAAAATGAGATACAGTCATAAAGATCAAGACACAAATCTATGAGTACAAATGCAAAATTTGTGCTTAAACAATAAATTGAACAAGTAAAGGATGAGGCCAACTGTTGGGATTGAATTTCTTAAATCTGGAGGCTGTGGTGGATTCTGAGTTTAAAAAGAAGATCAATATCACATTGCTGTGGAAAGATAAGCACAAAACTGGGGTGCATAAAGCAAGACATCAGCTTTCATTGTGGTCTACTCACCATGGTTAAGGCCTCAACTGGATTACTACAAGTAAGGAAGATTTAAGTTTACTGGAAGCATTATGAAGGACAGCAACAATAAACATCAGGGATGTACAAGGCACAAGTGAATGAATGGAGAGACTTAACTTGAGGATGAGAAGATGGGGGCAGTGGGAAGAAGGATGGAAGCAGAATGGCACCACATACAGAAAGGTGACAGAAAGATGAGCAACATAATTTTTCTCCCTCTTCCCATGGCACAGATACTTTCCATGTTTGTATTTCTGACAGGCTTTGGTTATGGGATATTTAACTGGGAAATTGCCAGATTATCCTTAGTGACTGTCTGACTTACTGTTTTAGTTACCCTCCTACCTGAATACTGTCTCTAAAGAATGTGATGTCAGGGGTGTATAAATGTGAGGGTTTCTTCTGGCTGTAGTAGAAAGCACTGAGACTCAAGCCTAAAGAATTAAATCCTTTCTTTAGTCATGTAATGGACATTGGAGAGCCACAGCATAGATTTTTCAGATATAGGAGTGAGCCATTAAATCCATATGTGTTTAACCTCTGACATTGCTCCTGATATCACAGCGTGTTAGCTATAGGGGGACAGCCTAAAGCTACCAAGCTCATTTTCATAGATTTTAAAATGAAAATAACAGAGTGGCTGTGCCAGTTTGCTTCCTAAACATGACCCAGAAACACTGCGTGACTTCACTGATGGAACAGTCATCGCTCAGGATAAACAAGCTCTGAGACAAATTTGAACCATGGCTTTAGAGTGAAGTTTTCTCTTATTCCCACAATCATCCTAACTTTCTCTGATACTTAACTGTTGTGTCCAAGTTAATTGATGTGGGTAAACAATATTCTTCCTTAATGAAGCAACTATCTGCAATATTTTGTGTTGTGAATTGTTTCATATACAATATTGATTTCAATGCCAATAATCAGTACACTTCATTCTTCCATAACAATATAGTTAAAAGATTTTCCAGTAGAAACCACTGGTGTGCAAAATCCTGTGACATAGCCGTGGGAATTCCCGAGACTCCTGGATTAAAATCCTTAGGGGCAGTTAAGACACTATCACAGATGGTTCATGTAACAGTTCTTTCAAGAAAGACAGTTTGTAGCAACTCTTGAGAGTGTATCCCATTTTCAAAGGGAATTCAGTTAATTTGTGTTGTGCTGCTGCTATTTCCACTTCCAATGACTATTTAGCAACTGGCCAGGTGGTGAGATTTTAAAACTGCTGGCACCCACCCCCATGCAGCCTGCAGAGCTGTCCTTGCTGTGCAGAGACCGTGTGTCCTGCCTGGCTCCAGCCTCACCAAGCTACAGCCTGTGCTTTGTACCAGGAGACAAAATGAATGTAAATACAGTCTATGGAGAAGAGATGGAGCCAGGACATTACCAAGTGACCCTGGGACACAAAGCTGTGGGGAATCAGTTTTCATCTGTGTTGCTGCTGCTCATGGAGATGTTTGTTTTTCAGAAGTCTGTCAGTGTGCCATAAGGGTAACAGATAGCTTTTGTGTGGGCAAAAGCTTTATCTTTCCTTTCTGGAGGTTTTGGTTTGTGTTCAAAACAAGGATAGAGAAACAGATTTGTATAACAAACTGGAACTGGCTGATGCACATCTGTGCTTCAGCTCAAACGCTGAGCAGCTATTTATTCTAGCATTGTCTAGAGCCAAACAAATGAGACTAATCCTCCCCCCCCATCCTGGCCAAGCCCAGATCACTGAGCTTGGTGCCAGAGGGGTCCAGAGGGAGACAGTGTCAGCTTCCCCTGGGTCACAGAGAGTCCTTGTCTATGGCATGGTGTGGTCCTGAGGCTATCACAGCCCTTCATCCCTCTGTGCTCCTTCTATGGCAAAAAAAAATAACAGATAATCCATGCAGCAGCAGAGCCACGCTCTCTGATTACCCCTAGCTTGCCTGCTTCCTATCTGTCTATAAACTCTCCAAATCATTATTCTTCACCTCTTTGACTGGACATGGGTCTTTCTGGGGTTTGTTTAGAAAAGGATCGATATTTTTAAGACCAGTTCCTCAGATATAAACACGCCCATCTTGGTGAGGCCAGTGCAGAAGCTGTGCTGCTGCTAGTTGTCTGTAGCACTAAGGGCAAGTGTGATCTTGTGTTTATGAAGACGTGTAAATGCGAACAAGTGACTAGTTGGTGGACAGTCTACTCAGGTATCATTAGTCTGTGTTTCAGTGTTTATGACCGTGCAGCTGGGGCTGTGGCGCGTCCTTACCTCTCATGTATTTGGTGAGCAGTAATTAATTGGGCTAAGACAGTGTGGTGTGCAAATGACTGTTTCTAACTGAACCAAACATGTAGGAACATATTTCCATTTAATTTTTATATTCAGTTAGAGCTTGGAGTGATCTGAGCATCTTGCTGAGCTCACACTTGGGCCCTGATTTGGAGTCCTATTGTACATACCGTGAGAAATGGAGCAACTTTTATGGCTCTTCCCTTCAGCAGAGTAGAAGTCTGAATGCTGTCCCCTGATAATCAATTGATCTGGTTTTAATTTACTGTGAGCATTTCCCACATTTTTCTGTGGCTGATTTGCATCCTGCAGGGACCATTTCCCCAAAAACTGATGTTGCAACTGGAATAGTGCTTAGAACATTTACGGTGGTTTTTTTTTTTTTTCATGCTTTTTATAAACAGTCTGTGAACTGCTTTTCCTTTTCTAGTTTCACTGTCCGTATTTCCAGCCCACCCAAAGGGACCCTTACTCTTAGTTTGGGCTATTTAGCTTCCTTTGAAACCTGGCAGTAACTAAGCTTGAATTTTTTTCAAAACAATTTCTTTTTTTTTAAAGGAAATAAATCCATTGCTCCAACTCTCAGTTAAAAACAGGCCATAATGAACCAAAGCTGTAAATCATATTCAGTGGGATTTCTATCAGTATAAAACTCAAATCAACCTATTCTATCTAGCCTAAACTCACTGTCTTGAAGATAAAAGACTTCAAAGACTTTATGTTAACTTTAAGGTAGGGCAGGATTCGTCCCTTTATCTTTCATTCACTTTAGGTGGTCTGATATTATGGCAGGTGTACTTGGAGAGTACCTCACAGAATCACAGAATCACAGAATTGTTATGGTTGCAAAGGACCTCTGAGATCACCAAGTCCAAACATGCACAAAAAATTAACTCACTCCCTACAATTTTGGCCAATAGAGCATGGCCTGAAGTACCACATCTACTCGTTTCTTAAATACCTCCAGGGATGGTGATTCCACCACCTCACTGGGCAGGCCACTCCAGTACCTGACCACGCTCTCAGTAAAGTAATTCTTCCTAATTTCCAGCCTAAACCTCCCCTGCTGCAAATTCAAATAATTTCCTTTGGTCCTGTCATTATTCACTAGGGAGAAGAGGCCAACACCCACCTTTCTCAAACCTCCTTTCAGGTAGCTGTAGCTCAGACAATGAGGTCTCCCTTCAGCTTCCCCTCCTCCAAACTAAACATGCTCATTTCCCTCAACCTCTCCTCATAAGACTTGTTCTCTAGACCCCTCACAAGCTTGGTGGCATTCCTCTGGACATGATCCAGCACTTCAATGTCTTTCTTGTAGGGAGGGGCCCAGAAAAGAACATAGTATTTGAGATGAGTCCTCACCAGTGCCAAGTACAGAGGCATGATCACTTCCCTACTCCTGCTGGCCACGTTATTCCTGATACAAGTCAGGATGCTGTTGGACTTCTTGTGCCACCTTGGGCACACTGCTGGCTCATGTTAAGCCAGCTCTCCACCAGCACCGTCAGGTCCTTTTCTGCTGGGCAGCTTTCCAGCCACTTTTCCCCAAGTCTGTAGTTCCACATGGGGTTGTTATGACCGAAATGCAGCACCTAGTATTTGGCCTTACTGAATCTCATACAGTTGGTCTTGGCCCATCAATACAACCTGTCCAGGTCCCTCTGTAAAGCCTTCCTACCCTCAAGCAGATCGACACTCCCATCTCTTTTGGTGTTGTCTGCAAACTTACTCAGGGTGCATTCAACCCCCTCCTCTAGATCGATAATGATCTTAAACAAGACTAGCCCCAGAACTGAGCCCTGAGGGACATCACTGGTGACTGGTCACCAACAAGATCTTGCCACATTAATCACAACTCTCTGGACATGGCCATCCAGTGAATTTTTTACACAAAGGAGTAAAGTAATTTTTTACCCCTATGGTAAACTGAGTACAACAAGTACCCATGGTACTTGTCTATGCCATGATTCTCCAGCTTCTCCAGGAGAATGCTGTGGGGGACAGTGTCAAAGGCCTTACCAAAGTCCAAGTAGATAATGTCCACAGCCTTCCCCACATCCAGAAGGCACATCACGTGGTCTTAGAAAGAAATCAGGTTGGGAGTCTCCTCCTGCAAGCAAATACTTAAAGGCACAGAAAGTGACTTTGCACTGCAGTATGTTTAGTATGTAGGTTTAAAATACCAATGTTCAGCTGGAGCAAATATGCTCGTTTGCTGTTAACTCTTTTCCTTGTGCAGCTCTCACTGCTATCCTTTGTTGCTGTCACTGCTAAGATAAGTCTTTATTCAACCAATAAGCTTGCAAAGTACTGTGTCTAGACTCCTCATGAAGATGTATAGCTTGTACCCTTAATGGTTATATACATATAAAGTAAGTTAAAATTGGTAAAATAGTCTTGAAAAACCTCATAAGTAGTCTTAAACATAGTGGAAAATATAACGTAAGAAGTTGTGTTTACTGAATAGACTCTAACCAGTTCCACAGTTCTGGTGTTGAATTTATTTGAAGAGGTTGTCCTTTTCTAGACTTTGCTGTTGTTGGGAATAAGTCATAAAGGGTTTTTAGCTAACAATGCTCACAAAAGAAATACAGGTAGTAGTTGTCAGCAACTCTGTTCCAGACCAGGAATCAAGTTTCACACTACAACAAAAAGCCTGATGAGCAATAATAGTGCTAGAATGAAGTCAAGAGCTGGAAAATATTGTGAGAAGATTAACTGTAACCATAATATACCATTAGATGATTTTGTAAGCCTTTAATGTTAATTTTCTCGGTATGAATATATGAATGATATATACTTTAATCGTTCATACTTACCTACTAGAAGATTATTTTAAATGTTGAATTGGCTTGACAAAATATGTTATATTTGTGTTGGTTGGGTAAATAAATCAGGCAACACCTTGAGAAATGTAGTGCTATATGCTGAGTGTAACAGTGTGGAATATACTTGCAACTTGACTCGCAATCTGTGTATGTGTGCACACACATACATAAATTCACCAGCCAACCTTCTATGCAGAAGTGAATTCTGTCTCCTGCACACACAAACGGATTTATCAACCTTGATTTTCTTTCTTCCAGCTGGATTTGCCATGACACCTCTCAGATATCTCAGAGTCTAATGTGAACCTCTTTAGGGTGTATTATGTCATTACTACTCATTGGAAAAGATGTTTACTGAGGTGGATAACATCTTTTTGTTGAGGCACAACCTACTTTTCCCAGCTTATAGCCCAGGTTACCCTGAAGAAACATCATGGGCCAATAAAGGGGTTACTGCGGTCTATGGACTTTTGCCTGGAGACTACTTCAATTATTTTGCAAATAATTTAATTGATTTCAAAGAAAGCACAAAAAATCCTATTTAATAGAAAATGTCAGGCAGTGGAAGCCCATAAGTTTGTTCCAACTCTCCAGTAACAAATTAACCTGAATGGTAAATAGGACAACAGTAAATAACCATTCAAGTGCTTACCTCCCCCCATGTTGAGTCACTCTGTAAATGCTTTCAACATGTCTCCTTTCCCTAAAGCTGCCAATTTTATCTACACTTTGTTTCCCAAGTGTCTTGGATGTACATGGCTGGGAGGAATCTCAAGAGATCCACTGAAGGCAACCTCTTGCTTGGAAGAGAATCGACTATAATGAGACCACCTATAACAGAAGTCTGTCTTAAAATCTTACCATAAGTAACTTTTCCCCATGGTAGATTGTCTTTATTGTTAAAAACTTATTCTTGAAAGCAGCATTTTTTTACAGGACAAATTAAATTGAATTCTTTTCCTACTGCCAGTGGGCAGGAAGAACAATTAATACCATAGTCACAGTGATAGGAATTCAGGAATTCTTCTTTTTACTCTTAGTTTTCTTAAGCTAAACAGTTCAATTACATCAAGCTACTCATCTTACCCTGAGGAAAGTCCTTGGAAAGCAAACCAGATTTGCTTTCGTAGTCATTGTCCAGTTGCTGGTGTGGTGGGTGTTGAGCCTGAAGCTGTTTTTACAACACAGAGAAATTAAAAGAGCAACTGATTTGCTGGAGTATCTTGCAGAACTAGCTTCATCACACATTGACGTAAGATGCACACATATTTTCACAGCATGTGAGTATCCTTATTTAGGTATTTCATCACAGTGAACTTTGGGGCCTTCAAATGGACTCCTTATATCCTGTTTCTTTCAGAAATTATACCAAATTTGTCATGAGTGAATTTTGTTGGTCCCATAAAATATTGTCCTGATCTTAAACAAGTTAGTTTAGTCAATGAAATGGAGCTCTTTATCTCAGAAGCTCAGTAGTCTGTAGGGTCCTCACCTTCAAACATCTCATGGACATCACAAGGAATCTCTATTTATTGACTTTACTGTGAGGTTAAAGACACTACTGTGAATTTTCTCCCATTTTTGTGCAATTCCAATCATGTTTTTTGAAAAATACCTGAAATGTAAGATTTCAGGAGATAAATATTGTTATATGTAAACCCTATTTTTTTCTCTTCAGCTAAAACCACACACAGGAGTAAAAATTCAGCCTCAGTCAGTGACAAATAAGTCATGAGATATGGCATCCTAAAGAGAAATTAAGATTATATTTTACTCCAGTTGACAAACTCTTATCAACGTCTATAATGTTGGTTTAGGGCTTTAGTGAATGTATAATCATTATCAGGTTAAATGGTCTAAAAACCACATAAACCCAATATTCCTTGTAGAAACATGCTTATTGCCATATTTGCATTCACATCAGACTCCCTGTTGTACCACAGAGTCCACAAGGCCAGTCCTGTGTCTCAGAGCAGGATGACACGTGCCTGGTTCCCCTTGTTGGAGAGCAGAGGTTGTATGGGCTGGGCACCAAAGGCTAATAAGGTGTGTGGAAAGGCTGCCATGGGTAGTCTGAGCTCCTCCAGTCCCTACAACACTGAAGTCTCACCCAAGTGTAAAAGTAGTGAGATGTCTAGCAGATAAAACTGTTAATGGGATCCTGTAAACACATTAATTTTGGTGCCCGTGTCCTTTCTTCCTAAGAGTTTTGCATGTAGTCAGTTCCTCTGAAGTGATTCATATAAATGCCTAACAAATTTGAAGAAATAGGCGATATTTACATGGAAAAAGGATTTTATTAAAATTATTCACATAAAATCATCCAAAACCTACTGTCAACTATGATGACCATTAGCTTCGGTCAGCACAGTGTGTTGAAATGGTTTGCATCTGTGGGAGGTAGACTGGCTGTGTACTGTCCGGTTTGCTAATCCCCAGGCAAGTCTTTATCTAATAAAGTATCTCATCTTCCTCTGAAGAAGAGACATTGCAAATAATCCTTTAAATAAGGAATTTCCAATATTTAAAAGTGCTTTTATGATGTGTCTTCTGAGGTTTCAGTTGAAATAGGAAACTCGTAGTTTGAGCCAAACAGCTGCTAGAAATAGGCCAAATGTATTGAATTTGAAAGATGTAGCAATTTTCAACTTTTAATATAAAGCTTTAACATGCACAAGATTTAGAAATTATCACCTTCTGAGCATTATGAGTAGTTGTCAACCACCTTCCCTTTAGCTGGTAATTTATCAACACAGATACAATGAACAATAGTATAATGCACCTATTAGCGATTTAACTCTGTAAATATTTTTTGCTGTGTGTAAACTGCATTATTTTTATCTTAAACATTGATTCCTATTTCTAAAGCATGAAATAAACTATTAGTTTTATTTGTATCAGCCTCCGTAATAACATCTATGCCAAGCTTGCCAAAAGCCCCATTAAAGACATATGTGTTTTGATTCAGTAGTTCCAGCAACAGAATGTGTAACAGTTCCTAGCAGCTGGAGTTAAACTGGTTATTGAAAATTAAGCTAAACAAACTGAGAGCTACTTGCAAAAGCTGTTTTTTGTAATCTATCTAGAGTTTTGCAAAGTTTCAAGGTTGAGTTTAAATTAACTCTCCCTAAACCCTATTTCCAATCAGATAGCACCCACAGCTTGGTAATTTGTGTGTGAAGTGGGACACATAATTTGAATGTGACTTGAATTGGTGATTGTGTGCTCATTTGATTCATTTAGTAATATATAATAATTGCAGATGATGTTTATCTTCAAGCAATGCTAATCTTGGAACAGTGCATGATGTGATTCATGAATCAAAATGGGAGGAGAGGAGCCCTTGCTCTTTTTCCCAGTAGCAGCCTCACTATTTACCTACCCCCACAGTGTGAGGTTGAGAGACCAGATTTTGAAGTGATTAAATCTCTGGCCTTGTATTTAACATCTGTAATTTGAATTAGAAAGTGATTTACCAAGCAAGCAGATGGAGTCTGCTAAGTGCAAATCATTTTGATTTACACCAAAAATTTCAATGTGCCTAGTAAAATTTTTCAGAAAACTAGAGGAACCTTTGGAAAAATGAGATGAAATGAACAGGAAATTCCTTTATGAACAAACTGGATCAAAGTTTTCTGAGGACAAAGTAGAGAGCATGCTATAGTGACTTTGGTGAGTTATAAATAAGAAACAAAACAACTGCTTTGCTTAAAGGGCAGCCCTGATAAAATCACAGGAGTTAAAACCAAAATCACAAATAAAGTCTGTTTACTTCAGAAGATGTGCCTTGTTTCTTTCCCTACTAATCACTAAAATTTACATTCTCACTATTATCTGTGGAATATGAATCAACACATTTCTACAAATCCTATTAGAACTATACAGTGCATAGAACTAGGAAAGAGCACATTTTTCTCAGTTTGTGTCTAGGGTCCAAGAAATTTGCAAAACAGGTGCTCAAAAGGGGGAGGAAAGAAAGAAAAGCCAATGTGGCCTACACAGCAAACATCTGCTAAAATTCGTCATACATTGTAAAATACTCACCTAGTTGCCACCGTGAAAAATACTGTGAAAAAGCAAAATCAGAAGTAGTTAATGAGAATTAGTAACTTCCATTCAACTGAATCAAATGAAACAGTGAGGTGTCCAGCTCACTTACACTTTTTACTTTTTAATTATAGTATTACACATAAAGATTGTGGTGGTAAGTATACAGCACTGCTTTTATCAGGGAACAGCAGCTATTTGCAGACTGGAGAAGGTGACATCCTTAGTAGGGTGCTATTTTGACAGACTAATGAAAATAAAAGTAGGTGTTACAGAGAATACTTTGTCATCAGAGGAATGTTCATTCCTGGTTTTGTGTTCTGGAGGACAAATAGTTGAGTACAGGCTGGTTCTTGTTTTATCTGGACAGGTTCATCTATGTAAATACTCTATTATGTTTACACAAACACAGCAACACAATTTGAATTTACGAAGTAAAGAAGAAGAATGTACATGAAAGTACCAAGGAAAATCTAACTGAAGTTTCTTGTTATTTGCAGCTTGAAAAAATGGAAAATTCTNCTTGGTATGAACAGAGAACAAAAAAAGAGATGCCTGGTTGCAAAACTGGTCTTGGATTGCTTAATCTGCTTCCTGAAATATTAAGCATAAAATAATGTCTCACCAAAAATGTCTGCATTTTCTTCTTAAAAGTTGAGTAAATTAAGCTTTTCTGATAAACAGTTATTTTAGCTATCTTATTCAGAAAAGTCAACTTTATTCTTCTGTTTTGTTAGGCAGATAGTGAGTCACACAACATCTGGGTACAT
>VZTM01016031.1:0-34290 GCA_013400555.1 Jacana jacana | reverse complement strand
TTTTACTTTATTCCTTATGACTTCAGAAAAGCAGTATAGTTGGTCACACTGAGAACAATTACAATTCTCTGATAAGCTCAGGGTCTTGAAGATATATTGCAAGTAACGCCAGTAATTCTCTAATTCCATATTTTCAAAGCTTAGATCACTTAATTTTCACAGCTCATTATCATTATCTTTTTAAGAATGGCTTCATATCAGTCTGGATTGATAGGAATTCTATGGGACTCTTCAGCATTGACAGTGCTCAAAAAAAGGTTGCCACCTGAGCAAAAGCAATCTGAAGAGACTGNAGAAAAATATTAATCCAAGTATTGTCTCCAGACCACTGAGACAACAGTCTCAGTCATAACATCCCAGTGGCAAAATGAGAAGCTTATGAAGCTGTAAATGCAGGCTTCTAAAGAACATGTGACTCAGAGCTGATGCAGAGATTTCTAATTTCCTGGGTGAATAGGCAGCTTGGTTTGAGCAACATTCCTTCTGGATCTACTTAACATTTAAGGCTTTCCAAATAGAAATGATACTGGGAGACAAATAATCCAGCTGTGTGCACTAAAGCACACATGCAAGCATACCTGTCAGAGAAGGACAGACATTGTCACGCAATATGGTAAATTATTCCATCACCTTGAACAACTTTGCCCCCTATTCTTTCTCTGCCACGCTGTCATACTTTGTGTCACTCTGGAGAGCACAACTTAAAAATCCAGGATGTAATTATTTGTGGTGTAATTAAAACAAGGCATGATTACTTGAGGAATATCTAGCTAAGGAATATCTACTTAGAAAATGTCTTATTTTATCCCTTTATTAATATTTCATCTCAGTCTCGAAGTCCTGATGTTGAAGCTGTGATAAACATCAGCATAATTACAAACTGTTCAAGTCTGTGACTCATCTGGCAAAGTTTCCAAAAGACCGGGACAGGAATAATCAGTCTAAATTAAATAGTAAATAAGATTATATTTAAATAGGAACACCCTTCACCATAACATTCATTGTTGCTTATGTAAAATTTCTGACATATTTGAAAGTCTAAACTTCTATTTTTGAATGCCATCAAGGTTGCTTATATCCTAAAAAAGGAATTATTTACCTCATTCATATATCCCAGAAAAATCTGTTAAGTAAGTACCTATCTACTAAGACACCTAAATATCCTTGTAAATCTGATCCTAGGTGTCTAAATTCTGTTTTGAAAATGAAATTTTTTATTTATCAAAGGGTCTAGGGGAAATTCACATAGAACTTGACTTCACTGCCTAAAAAGCTGACTGGCAATAACAGACAAACACTAAACCATGTGTATGTATGGTAAGATGTTCCTTTAAAAAGTCACACAGAAGATTTTTGAAGCAGAAGCAAGTGGTATGTTCAAGTCTAAGATGATAGGAAATCAGGTACAAGTAGTTTTATGTACAGACAGTACAGACAACAGGAACTCAGTCAATGCCTAGGTAGCCAAACTAATTTAATTTTGAAGTTACAGCTGAACAGCCTTTTTCATAGGTGCCATAAAAAGTCACCTTTTTATGCATGGCAAGAGCAGTAGGAACAGCTTTACAAAAAGGCACAATAAATTAATTTAAAATATGAGATACATTGCCACAGTGAGCTGTAAACTGAACTGTTAAGAGCAGAGTGAGCTATCCCTAGTTGCTATAAGAATTGATCTACCAGGAAAGTTTACTATCTTTACAAAATAGATGAAGAAGAGAGCTGAGAAGGAGCCTGGGCCTCTCCAGATTGTTCTGTACATAGCACAGGGATCCCTGTGCCACCTCTTTTCTTCACCTAACACACACATTCACGCCTTATAAGTTTGAAATTATTTTTGTGAACTTGACCGCCACTGACGAAAAACACACAACCTAACACCCAAACAAAAACTTACAAAACCACTAATATTGAAATCAAGCAGAAGAACAATGCACTGGGATGTGCATCCTGAAATTATGCTATCTATCTCTCCTCTGGAGAAATTTGTTATATGAAAAAGAATCAATTTGAAAGATGAAAACATTAATTTTTTTCACTGGTTCTGAAATTTTTGGCAGAAAGTACATTTCTGTGAAAGATTCACAAGTGTAGCTATTTAGTAAGTTAATTGTTGAATGCTAGAAATGCAGAGGTCATCTCCTTTATGCCTTTCCTTACTGACACGAGGAGCAATGTGTTTGAACGTACTGCTTGGAAATGGTGCTTGGTGCTAAGGTCTTCAGCTCACATTGGCTTTCCCAGAGGTAGGCAGCCTACCTGACTCCTGCCACCCATGTGTGTAAACAGAAGTGAAAGAAAAAACATAACTGCCAAGAAGTTATGAAAAGAGTCAAGGAAAAGCAAATACTCAAAACAAAAGATGGCTTCACAAAATGTCCCAAAGGTCACCATTGTTAGCACAGCAGAGGAAAGAAATCCCAGAGTCAATTTGTTTTTTTAATCTTTGACCCTCACTGCAAATTGAGTCTAGATACATCTGTTCCTTGAACATGAAAAAAAAATATTTTTAGTGTTTTAGAAGCCATTATTAAGCTATACGCAAAACAACATACCAAGGTATTCCTAATTTCCTATCTTTGATAGCACTATGGAGTTCCTACTGGTCAGAAAATAAGTGTCCTCTGATTTTTTTTTTTTTATTGCTTCTTGGGCTAAGAGTAAGCATTTCAGTTTCTTCTTTAATAGTACCCAAACATTACACCAACATATAATTATTTTATTCATGCTAAATGATAATTTTAAGCTCTGTTGAATGCTTTCAAATGCTCCAGGCACTATTTCTAGCTTGTGCAGAGGTTGCCTTTCATTTCGTGTGATGCAGTCACAGACAGCAGGTGGTGTTTGCAGCCAGAGATGGACACTTCCAGCGGTGCATTCGAAGCCCCTTTCACCCTTCAACAGCAGATCTGAGACATGCTGGCATTGAGCTTAGGGATCCATCCAAAGGGTGGTTTCTCCAAAAGCAGAAACAAAGCAGAACAAGTAAAAGAAATCCATGGGAATATAATAACTCTTCACGTAAACATAACTACCCTGATGCTGTATCTGAGAGCAGTTTAGAAGTTTGAGAACATTTAGAGCCAGTTCAGGTATTTCTGCCTGGCTTCATGCTGTGCCATGTGGGTGACTCAAGGTACTTAAGAAAAGCTTCGGGATATGAGCGTCACCTAACCAGGATGACGAAAACCTGGGTTACAGGCAGGGCTGAGGTGTCTCAGATGCTGGCAGTGCCGGGAAACAACCTCTACTTCTCTTCATCAGTGGGACAGGGATGGCTGGAGGCCTTAACCTACAGAGGTTGATGGACATGTAGTTTCCTTCCTTTTTAATTAAAGATGTTTTAAGAGGCTATGGTAGTTGAATTTGTACTTGTGCAATTGCTAGATTTAATTTATATGAAGAACCTCTCTGTCAGGAAAAATCTAGCAAATAGCAACCAGAGGGCTTTTGACTGCAAGATGTGGTGGGTCTGGATTAGTCTACAAACTAGAAACTATTGGGACATTCTTTTTCCTGTTTTGGAAAATATCCTTAGGAGTTGTACAGATATGTGTGAAGACATGGAAATGGAGTCTGTCAGAAAATTATGAGAGTCCCAAGATTTCTCCAGGCCTGTCTAGGGAAAAGGGCTTGCAAGTTCTATTCAGAGCAAAAGCCAGCTAGAAAGAGGGGAAGGAGCATGGTGCTGCAAACTGCACCCAAACCACAGAACTCTTTCCAGAGAGACCTCTCTCAGTGAGCCATGTCTAAGCCAGGGAAGAGAGAAGACAGATTGCTGCACGCCTCATCTGTCAGGAGCCAGCCAATATCCTGGGGATAAGACTGGGAAAGCTTCAAGCAGCCAAAAATATGTCTCCAGGGCTTAAGCCAGATAAGCCAAGCAAGCAGAGGCTGGCCCTGCTCCAATAATTAGGTGTTACAGAGAAGAGTAACAGCACTGTGCCTGTAGTTTCCTCCCCCTCTCCCATTCCACATTTATGGGGTCTATTTCAGACCTGGTGTGAGTGCAGACAACGTCCATCCACAGCCCTGTATTAAATCAGCCCAGCTTCCAAATCCCTATGAAGGCAAAAAATTTGAAAGCAGTCATTTATGGTATTATGGCAACTCTCATTTTCTAATAAAGGAAAGAAAAGAATTCAGAGTGATACCTGTGCTTGAGTATCAAATCAAAAATATCTGTTTTCAGGTGTCAGAATGAATCCCAATACACAGCAAGAGGCATCACCAAGTGAAACTCTGGCAGATAGCTCTTTGATGCGTGCTTTGAACTTTCATTTGCTTTTGTGGGCATTCAGAGAAAAATAAAATCAGTTAAAGTTATTTTCTTCCAGCTGTGTTAACTCTTATGCTGAGTCGCATATTGTTAATGTTTCTTTAACTAGAATGGCATTAAGGTAACCTTCTGTTCCCTGCTGCCACAGCAGAGTGATTTCAAAGGTCAGATTTAAACTGTCTATTCCCAGGACAATTATTCTGAGGATTGTTTCAATGGCAGTGTGATGGCAGGGAGCTGATGCTGCTGTCCACGAAACTGTCAGTGAGACTCCCATTCCCTACTTCCGAGAAGAGTAAGGCCTGATCCCATGTTGGATCTCAGTGCTTAGAAAGTACCATCAGCCCCACACAGCTTCTTGGCATATGACCTTGCTGTGCAGACTGGCTTCAGCTGATTGGCATTTTAGCTGTATTTCATAGCATTTATACAAATCCAAGCATATATGCATTTACCCATCCAGCTGTTTACCCTCTGAGAACATTGTCTTTGAGCCACTTGTATTTATCAAAATCCAAGATAACACTGTTTCTAACACAAGCTTATAAATTATCAAGGCTGTTTTAAGAAAACAACTTTAAGTCTGTTTCTACTACAAACCAAAGCACATAAAAACATTGACAGAATAGGAAAATAAAGAAATCCCAGAGGGAAGTAGTGCAACAAATGGTAGTGACTTCTCCAGCGAGGAGCTCTTTACTCTGATACCGACATGCTTTTTCATAGTAGTGTAAGATAGCCAGAGTGTATAAGGTCAGCTTGAAAAGCAATACACTTTTTCACCCAAAAAATCTGAAATAAAGCTTACTTTTGACAAAGGAAGCGTTTCATAGAAACTCAACTGTTACTGTAGTTTCCATCAATTTTTGATTCTCTTTAGTTCCCAAATAGACCTACATGTGTACATAAATACTTTTGCAAACAAAATTGAAAGCACAGTCACGGTATTTTTTGGAAATGGAATTTAAGTTTGTGCAAAAATATCTATATCCAATGTGAAGAAAAAAGCAAATGATTATGGTACTAAGAGAGAGACAAATGGGTTTACATTGCTCAGCACAATTACAAAAGGAGCTGCAGAATTTATTTAGCTTTGTGTAAAATCCACTTGAGTCATGAGACTCCTAGTGACTTTGGTCAACATAGGTCATACCTCAAAAAGAAGGAATTTTCAAAATTTCCCAGGTGATGATAGAGTAATGCCTTCTACACTTGCTTCCAGCAAAATTGTCACATTTGACCTCTGCTAGTGCAGATAGACATGCCCTACTTCGCCACAAATATAAATAACACTTTGTGTACACCTATTTTTCCTCTAGTTGACCTCTGAAGATAGGGAATGCTGTGCACCACAAAAACTGGGGAAGGACAGATGTTAGCTGGTGGCCTTGTGAGCGTTTCAGCTGTCCACAAAATCCCCTGCTTGGTGCCATCACACTAAGATGCCTGATGGAAGTTGTCCCAGCCTTCCACTTGACATGGTGTAATCTGAAATAAGAACTACAAATGCATAATCACAGTCTTTTTCAGTTGTAAAGAGGTATTTAGAAACTGGTGATCAATAGCATCCTCCATCTGACATTTGCAAAGTAAAGAAATGCTGTTCCTGTTGTACCAGGAGTCTGCAGGATATATTTCTTTTTGGTGCTCATCTGAAATTATTGCTTTAGTGCCAAGGAATAATGATCCTCAAAATGCACAGCTCTGATTCAATCTCAGGTTAGGCTCCACATTAATTTAGTCTAACAGCATGAGGCACAGTATCTGTATGGCTTAGTATGAGCTGCTTTTAGATATCAAATATTTCTTTCTCTCTCCTTTTTCTCCTTTTTCCTTTTTTTTTTTTTTTTCAGCAGATTTCTTATTGAGCAGTGGGGGCAAAGCCTGCAGGCCCTGACTGCCATGTGCTGAGGAGCAATCCCTTCTCATTGCCATAGAAGGAAGGAGATGGAAAAAAAAGCAAAAATAGGATACAGAAAAGAAACATAAAAGAGGACCAGGAAACAAAAAAACCCAAAGGAGTAATGGAAAAAGGGATTGGCCAGCACCCCACATTCCCTTATCTTTGCAACAAGCAGTTCATAAACACATGCACGCACTTTACACGAACAAGGAGAGATCCGAAATAGAGATGCGGTAAACAGTAAAAACAACATCCCACTCACAATTGCTCTCGGGGACAGATACCGTAAGAGCAGTTTCCAGTGACTTCAGGGGCATTTGCTTGTACACAGCTGATGTAGACTCAGGGCCCCTCAGAGTCCAAAAAGGAGAAATGTGGAAGGCAGATACTGTCAGCCCAACTTCGTCTAACTTCAGCCAACTTCTCCCATTATGAAGCAAAAATGTCTATTTGAAACCATGCCAGGCTCCCTAGAAACTCTCCCCCTCGCTCCACTCCCCTGCTTCTGCTGTTCCTGTAATAGCCCGCAGCATCACCCAAATTCCCTCAGGCTGCCTTGGGGGCAGGAGCCTCCAGAAACAGGCCTGCATCCAAAACAGCTGCTTTTGGTACTCACTGCAACTCTTTTAAAGGAAAATGTTGTAATTCAGCTGCGACAGGAAAGGAATCATCTGAGACCTGTCCAATCTTCCAGGCATGGCCTTGTGAAGGAGACATCCCTCTATTCTTTTGGGATGCTGGCACCAGCTCTATGTTTCCTCCATGGCTCCTGGCCAAGCCCAAAGATCACATCACTGCAGTGCTGCTCATTAAGCTGCTCCTACCCACTTCAGTTCCCTTTTTGAAAACTTAGCTCATCTGTTTTGCTCATTTACCAAAGTGAAGGATAAAATAAATGCAACTGAATGAAAAGTCAATGCTAATGTCCCTCCTGCACTGGCCACTCATGTCTTTACTGATTTACATTATCATTTGCAGGGGGACAAAAGCCCCCTGGGAGCTGATAGTTTTGTCTTTAAAGTGGAAAAGAAATATTGATCTAAGAATGGGATCAGCTATTTCACTCCATCTTCTTGTATGAAAAATGTAGAACTTAAACATCTTTTTCTTTTTCTTTTTCTTTTTCTTTTTTTCTTTTTCTTTTTCTTTTTCTTTTTCTTTTTCTTTTTCTTTTTCTTTTTCTTTTTCTTTTTTTTTCTTTTTCTTTTTCTTTTTCTTTCTTCTTTTTCTTTTTCTTTTTCTTTTTCTTTTTCTTTTTCTTTTTCTTTTTCTTTTTCTTCTTTTTCTTTTTCTTTTTCTTTTTCTTTTTCTTTTTCTTTTTCTTTTTCTTTTTCTTCTTTGTTTTACCTTTTCTTCTTCTCCTTTTCTTTTGTTTTACCTCTTCTTCTTCTCCTTTTTCTTCTTCATCTTCTGTTTTACCTCTCCTTGTGTCTTTGTGGAGGTGTAAGAGCACCCTGATTATTCTGACCAGCCTCAAGAAGTTATAGAGGAGCTCCACAAGCAGTATTAATTCAGAAGAAAGGTTAAGGCTACTCCACAGTTCTGCTCAGAGCAGGAGTGAGGACGCAGTTATCAACTTGTGATGCTCAGCAGCAAGAAGATGCTGGATTGGCTGACCTGTGCGAGAGAGCAGATGGGAATGTGGACTCCTTGATGATGTATTCAGAGGGCAAAAAAATCCCCTTTTCTGCTGAGTCATGCCATAAGTGAAATGCAGCTCATTTATTCACTTTAGGCTTTGCCTGCACATGTGCAATTTCACTGGCAAACCAACACACATATGACCAGAGTGTGTTTATACATTTGCTTCTTATGAGAAGTTTCAACTTTGAAAACCAGAGTCAGTACTCAAGAAGATGTCTTGGTCTTCTCAGAAGCTTCCCACAGATGGCTTCAGATGTTACAATGCTTTCAGTAACACTCACTTCTTACAGGTTTCCACAGGATCTTTCAGTTTAGTGGGTCCTTCAGTGATAAATGACTCACATTGCTCTGAACTGAAAGTAACTGGCCTTTACTCTGTGCAGCTCCTGAAAAAGTGCCAATGATCCTCAGTGCTCTGCTTTACATAGCTTGACTATATTTAGTATGTGCTATACCACAAACTGTAATACAGCCTGAGAATCTTGTTGCCCTTTGTTCAAGTGAATGCAGGCTACAGTCTCAACCAGGGACACATGAACATGCTTTCTTCATAAACCCTTATCACTGTGTCCTGCATAAGAGAAAGGTCACTGGTTCATGCACTGTGTAGGAATACAGGAAGAAACTTAGAAAGACTTTATTTTTAAAAGAAATATTTCATATAATAAGCACTTTGGCAGACTTCTTCCCCACAGTTTTCTCGCCTCGTTCAGAGGAGATAAGTGAGTGGTTTTAATGTGAATTAGTTCCTTCATTGAACTGGGATAGTTTTTGAGGGTAATCACTGAGCTCTGGTTTACCACTTGCTGTTTTGTGGTCTTTCATATTAAAGAGATTTCATTTTTTTAAAAATGAGGGAAAATTGTGTTTGAAAAAATGAAAATTGCGGGATTTTTCACCAGTATCTCTTTATTTTCTATTATAGTATATTTATTGGTCAAAATGGAAGCATTTGTGGGAATGTGTTCGGAACTGACAGAACTCCCATGGAAAGCAGGCAGTCTCTCTGCTTATTAGAGTATGTGAACTTGTCTTATGTCTTGCTATATTTTTGAAATCTTGATGTGGTCATGCTGTACTTAAGTACCGCCAAGTTCTCCTGTCTTTAAGCAAATTTTCCCATAGCCCAGTGAACCCAGGTTCACAATTTAGCATATCAACAATCTTGTGGACATGGTCTAGGAATTTGCAGGCTCCTGCGTTTTAGTCTTTATAAGCTTTGAACCTTTTGAAGAGATGGAAATGAAATATAATTGTGATTTCTGGAACCTGGGAATTTTCAAATGGCAGTTCAATGGAGATACTTAGGCTGGACATTAAGAAAAAATTCTTCACAGAAAGAGTGAAGGTCACTCACTGGAATTGGCTGCCCAGGGAGGTGGTGGAGTCACCACCCCTGACTGTGTTTAAGAGTAGATTAGATGTGTTGTTGAGGGATATGGTGTAGGGGAGAACTTTGTAGAGTAGGATTGATGGTTGGATTTGATGATCCCAAGGGTGTTTTCCAACCAAAATGATTCTATGATTCTATGATACTTTGCATGACCTTGAGTAGGACTGCTGCTGTTAGAATCTCAACTGTCCTTCCATGCTGGAAAGCCAAATTCCAGCTGACTTAAATTAAAACATGAAACTACTTTGCAGATTCCCAGACTGAGCAATAAAGGCCTATGACTTATTATCCACATTTTTCAGACTGGTCTCTGAGTTTGTTTCTTAATTGTTCCACTTAAGATCAGATTTTCAGAGAACTTTTGAAGGTTTATGAGAAACCCTTATAACAGCTTTGAACTGGTATATATAATTAGAATGGCAAACTGAGGCACCTGACTTCAAAAGAATTGATCTTATGTAACTTTTTAAGGTCATTTATTAGGTATGAACAAGAGAAGTCTTGGAAGGGTGAACCATATGGTGCAATAATTTTTCATCTGCCTTGCTGTTTTTTGTTGCTAGTAAAGTCCTTACCTCAGCACATTTCAGTGCATTTTACAGTTTTTACTGTTTGTACCTGGAATTTATGCAAGACCTTCCCAGAAATGGGTTCACAAAAACAGATTCCCAAACTGAATATTTGGAAAACACCTTGAAAATAATTACTGTGACAATTTTAGAAGCTCTGCTAAGAAACTTAGGAGCCAATTTCAGTGGCTGGCACTGTCTTCTGATACACTGGAAGTTCAAAACTTCAAAATTATGTGCACAGCAGGAAGTTGATACCAGTCACTTTCAGCATCTCTCTGAAGCATGACCACTAAAAGGGCTGTGGCCGTTTCAGCACATCTGCGCTTGCGATTTTAGCACCAAAATATCTCTATTCTAATTTTATCTTTAGTATCTGAAGAAACGCACAAGCAGAAGCAGATGTCTTTTGGGAAAAAAACATTAGCAGAAACTTAGGAGCCAGTCCAGATTCTTCAGGAATCCATATTTTCTCCAGAGTTTGGAGGGTCCTCCTTTTTGGACAATTCTGTTAAAGGGAAATCTCGATTGCTTTTGAACGAGAAAATGTTAATGCATTTGGAGCCAATGCAAAAATGACGGTGCAGGCAGGAGACACACAGTCCTCTTTTAGAAAAAGAGAACTTGCCAGTCTCCAGGAGAAGGCGGTGGCAGTATACTGCTGCCTGGGAGAGGGACAGCTTTGACCTGCTCAGCAGTCACTCTCCTGGGTGACTTGGGAATTTTGATGATGGGTCTGGGATCAAGCCATGTTCATTCCTTGGTTGGTAGGACAGCTCACATGATGCATGAAACTATGGAAGATGGAGGAGATAAAATGGAAAAGGCAAGGCAATTTAAAAAGGCCACAAATAGAAAGACTGCTGTAATCATCAAGTAACTGTAAAGTGTCAGAAATTCCAAAAGCTGAGATAAAGTCATTAAAGATGGCTCTGCTGAATGAAGAATGACATACACTTTCCAAAGTATTATTTGCTTCTTTGTGTGTATGGAAGTAGGCATGCATACTTCCTCCCACCCTGTCTTGCCTCTTTCATACTTTTCCAATAGTAGATAAAAAACATTAAAACATTATCAATTAACGGAAATTACAGGAGAAATGAATAAATGAAAAAGCTCTCTCTGTGGATTTCTGTATACACAGCTATGCCATCTTAGCTAGACATGAGTTATTTTGATTTACAATCTTCATCTTACTAATCAGAATGAGTCATTTGAATGTAAGTGTTTACAAATTAATGTTAAGCCTCTGCACACAGGACAGCGACTCATGAGGGAAACTCAGTATTTCAAATAACCCTGTAACCAGTGAGAAAACAGAAAGGGAGGAACTCTACAGAATAAAGATTTACTGTTAAATTGCTATTTTACTTTATTTGTGTGACTATATTTGATAGAAATATTAATTTATTTCTATCAATGTGGGTAGACAGTTTTTTCTATATATGTACTATCATGATTACGTTATTTTACGATTGCCAGCTTTGTCTCTCATTTCTTGTTTAAATATCACATATGAAGAGGTTTGTAAAGCCCTAGTGATCTTTTTAGCCTCCTTTCTTCACAATGATGGTGTGCTTTGAGAGATAAAATAAAATTCCTTTTGTGCTAATCATAATGAAATGCAGATGTTTGGTGTTCTCCATTTTTATCAATGGCTGCATTTCAGAAAGTTAGATCCACCAGCAGAGTTGTTAAAAGTATAACTCTACTCCCAAGGGCAGCCACTTCTAAGTGCATTTGGTCTGAAACAAAGTTTGTTTCCATTGTTTGCTCACAAGAAAGCACACGGTTGAAAGGCTGCTCATATTTGTGTTGTATGATCATTTGACCTTCCACCCCTATGCTTAAGTAAAGTATAATTTTTAAATTAAAAACATTTTTGCCCCATATTACTAATTCCAGATGCTGTGAATAAAACAACATATTACCCACCACGTTGCCATGCAATTCCTATAAGATTTTGTTAGTAATGCCCTCCTAGAACACTAAATTATCAAGGGCTACAGAACCCCTCAAAACCAAAAACTCTCACTCTATGATCCTGAGAACAGAATATTCAATGTCAGTTGACATCAGTGAAAGTTTTTAAGTGCCTAACTTAAAGTCACGTTAAGTGGAAGCCAAGTTAAATGACAATTAGGCACCTGATGTTATTCCTATAAAGCTGATGAGCCTTTTGTGACTGACAGGCAGAGGAATAGGATCAGATTTATCTGGTAACAGACTTTCCTTTATAAAATTATGTTTAATAGCAATTTGATTTGTAAGAGGAAGGACTTGCACTCAAACATATTCCTACACATCAACTGTGTCACAACCATGTGCAGGTTCCTTTTCTGTGGCAATGCACAGGAATTTATATGAGCTTGGCTTTTTTTTCGCTGAATCTGAGCTACTTTGAATTACTTCACTGGGGCAGGCAGCATTCTCACGCATGTTACCCCAGCTCAGCCAGCAAACAGGAGATTGCTAAAGTGGGACAGTTAAGTTTGATTGCTGATAGCCTTGCTCCTATGCATAGCCACAAGTGGATGAAAGTCTGCCTTCATTCTGAGATTTTGCTGCTGAATCAGATTGCTGGAAAGATAAGAAAAAGTTTGGCATAGGAGCCTGACCAGACCTGAACATACCTTGTAACCAGGCTACAGTGGTGGTTTTGGTCTGGGATGTAGTGTCCTTATATAAAATAACTTCCTTTTCTAATGTTCAATTTTACTTATGTATCAAAAAAGGCACTCTCTCCTTGATGCATTACCTATCTGACATATCAAAGCTCTGCTTGATAAGTTCATGACAGCAGTTAGGGCACAGCTTAACCTGTGGTTGTTGATGTACAAGAAAACAACTGAGTTCACATCAAGCTGTTTCTTGCAGCTACCTCCCTAGTGTATCTGTGTGGAGGTGGATTGAGTCAGGGCATGTGTGTGCCTTGCACTCCTTATCAAGTGCCCGGAGCACTCTCCTTCCCCAGGATTGCTGCTGGAGCAACTCTAAGCAAGGGTGTCCCCAGCTCCCCATCGGCTGGTGCTAAGTACCTGCAGAATTCTGGGAGCAGGAAGAGGCATCATGCTGCTGCTGCCACTCCTCTGGATACTGCACTGGCACCGGGAACAGAATGGTGAGTGGCACTGCCAGAAAAGCACAGTGACTGCAGCCCCTGATAAATGCAAACTTCATACTCCTGGCACAAAAAGTGCAAATTTTAGATCCACAAATAGGACAAAAGTGTTAGTTTGCATATTGGTATTCAAGAGGCTTTCAGGTCATGGGACTGATATGAAGTACCACAGTGCCTTAGCCAAGACAGCAGCTGATTAATCTCATAACAAATCTGTTATAGATAAAACACAAAACAAATCAAAGTGACTTGTTATGTAAACCTGGGATTTTTCACGCTTGTTGTCAGCCTGCTGTTACCCAGTTACTGCCTGGTGAGAGAAACAATCACAGGTGAGTGTGACTTCATCCAGCATCTTAATTCACCATGCATATAATAAATACCGCTCTTCATTTAGATTTTTGGAACGTACCTAGATACATAGGATCCAATCCAAACACATATGTTGCTTTAGTGAGTTACTTATCTTAAAAATAATTCCTTCCTTAGCACAGATCTGGTTTTGCTATCTTTCTGCTTACATCTGTCGAATAAAAGACTGTTTTGCCTTGCTCTGGAAAGTGAGCCATGCATAGTTCCCTGTTGCCCTTCTTGCTTGTCACAGCAGTTAGGGGTGGGGGCCTATGTTATATCCACAGCAGGATCTGTGGGTTCATTGGTAGAACAGAATAGAAGAACGTTTAACTAATGATGTTAAACTAATCAATAGCTTCATTTGGCTGTTGTCTAGGTTTTCTTTGTTGATTTTCTCTATTTCCTTGCACTTGTGGTACCATTAATCTTGCCAATATTAGGAATGGCTTGTACTGGAAAGGCTGGAGGTATAAAAAAAAAGAGTCTTCAGAAAGATAAATACCTCCTAAGGCATGCAGAAATCTTCAGATAATTTTCAGTTTTCCAAAATGCAAATCAGGATAAACCCATATGAAATTTGCAGCATGAGAAGAAATCAAAATTACAAAGGACTCTGGTGTGGGTTTTTTATGGTAAAGAGAAATTTGTTCTAGATATTGCATTACTATCTCAACAAGTTGGTCAAGTTTTCTACTCTACATGTTATTAGATGTAGATTTTCATTAGATTACTTTTTCTATCTCCCTTTTTTCTTCCTCATTTTAAAGTACCTTTAAATTTAAGACTTGTTTCTCTCATTTCAGCCTAGTCATCAAAATTAGTCAGCAAAATCATCTTTAGGGTAGACAGAGCCCCCTAAAATACATACACCCTATACAGCAATGTGTATAGGATCTGTGTAAAATGATCTAATAAATGTTATATTAGTGTGCTTGGTTTTTTCACTAAAATTCTTTTTGCTAAGAACTAGATCACTTTAGTTTGCTTCCTGGGTCAAAAAATATAGAAAATGAATGCAATTTGCAGCTTTGCAGAATTCCCACTTTAAAAGGCATGCTGCAAAACGTGTGGGATTTCCACAGAGAAACCCAAAAATACTCTCTGTGATCTGCACAAATTGTTTTCTTTTTGTAAGACAGAAAGTGAGAGGTAGAGCATTGTCAGGCATTTGAGAAGTGTTAGACTGGCTTGGCATTGCAAGCCCCAGAGTGCCTTAATACAGTTATAAAATGGATCTGTGTAGTTATAATAAGAATAAGTAAAAAGGATAAAACCTCTTTGAATAATTTCCAAGTCTGCATCACAATGAGCTTATGTCATTCCCTAATCAAAGTATAATGATTCACCATTAGGCCATTAGACTTCTTGAGTTCACAGGACAGCTAGTAAGAGAAGAAAAAAAAAAGGAATTTAGAAACTGTCCCACAAGAAAGAAGTATCTTTTTTCTCCAGTTTTTTGGGACATGGAGTGTGTAGTGCATGATACTCTAAAAGTCCCACAATGTACAGTTATACCTANATATGTATATATCTAAGTGATTTTACTCTGGATCAGGAAGTTTTGGAGCTGAATAAAACTCTAGCCATTCTCATTTCTCAAAATGAATGTTTCTTGCTTCAGCAGAAAACATCTTTCCTTCCAGAAAACATTGCATGTTTAAGAGCAGCTGGCTAGCATTGCATTGCATGAAAGTTTATGACCTGTTCTATTCAGCTTTTGCTACATTGTTGGTATACCATCTCTTAATCTTTTCATCCCTTGTAGCATAAATACTGTGCCTGAAAAATCTTCCTGCTCTATAACTCTTGTTATTTCTTAGGCTTTTCTTTAGGCTTCCTGAGGCTGCTGCTGCTTTTTTTTTTTTTTTTTTTTTTTTGAGACACACTGTTCCCTTTTTTTTTCCAGTGAATGACCATTCCCACTCCACTCATGCAATCTGTTGGGTATATTTGAGGCACATACATATTTTTGATACTGCATTGTTCAAATCCTCTCATTGCCTATTTAATTTATTTGCAAACAACTTCCTGTGATTTCATGCTAATGTTTGATTCTTTCTCAAGTACTCAGCAAAATTCAGAGCTTTGCTGTATTTAGGATTTGTTGTATTACAGATCATCAATTCCCACCCTGGTTTACATTTGCCACATTATTCACTTCTAACAGGAAAGAGGAGTACCTGTAGTAAGAGTGCTAATTCTTCAGTTTCTAGGTACTTAAGGCTTCACCAACACCCTGGAGTAACCTCCCTTTTCTTATGCATCAGTTCCCTGGACTGTATCTGCAGGTCAGCAATCTGTGTATTTGGGGGATTTTCTTGACTTCATTTACAGTACGGTTCAATTTGCCCCAATGGAAGTGTATTTGTGCATAAAGAGAAATATCTGGGCTATGTCTTTTCTTCTTCAGCAACACCCTGCAAAAGTGAAACAGCACTTTGTCCCTGTGAGCAAGTTTTGTCACCATGTAACTACTGAAAGTGTTAAGACCATGAGTGGTATTGACTGATACTGTTTAAAATACACCGTTAATAGTTCTAGGTGGATTTATCCAGCACATGGAGAAGAGAGAAATGAACAAAATTGTTTGCTAATTGAAAATGATATGATCCATTATTGACTTTCATTGGCTTTCCCAGGGGGCATTTCCTTCCAGTAAGTGTTCCCAGCTAAATGAGGTTTAGTGAATTTTGTCTGTGCTGACACACATTAGTAAATGATTTAAAAATCCATATCTATTTGGAAAAAAGTGTGGATAGGTAAGGGAATAAAGTCCTCTGTCTGGAAGCGAACACATTTTGGTTTTGATTCTGCTGTCAAGGAAGTCAGCAAAAGCAGGATCAACTCATGAAGGGCTCTTAATTAAAGAAAGTTTATTTCTTACCAGAGGTTTTTAAAGTCTTTTCAAAGTAGAAAAATTGTTGTGGTAATGGCTGTGGATAAATAGTTTAAGAACATGTGTTCCCTTTTGTCGAATGTCCCATTTGCTTCTATATGGTAATAATGTTCTACTTCACAATGTGATTTATTAGTTATTTTTCTGGAACAAGACATCTACTGCTATGAGGAAGTCCTGAGCTATGAGTCTTCTTTTAGGGAACTAGATATCTTACATTATTTAGTCACTTATGGAAAAGTAGAGGAAAGAATTTCAAGACCCTTTTTCCTGTTTAGTTAATGGTACTGATCTACACAACCGGTCTCATGGCCTCCAGAATAAGAATCAATTATCTATTCCTTTAATGTTTCTAATGGTGCTATTCTTTTCAAAGAGGCCAATAAAACACTACAAAATAATCAGACACGATCTTACATTTTTCTGTCTCATGATGAAAAATGACAGTTTTGATAGCTGTCTGTAATTTCATCTTCCCTCTGAGAGAAGCCATCATGCCAGAAACCAGGGCTGATGTCACTGTAAACCTTTCTGGGTGGGCAGTCATCTTTTTCTTCTGCTTAGTGCAGTGCCTGGCATGTGGGAGTCCCTGGCTATGGCTCTAAATTGTTGTCGTTACACCAAGTCTAAACAATGATGGAAGCTGTAAGCAAAGGTAATGTGTTTTGGTAGAAAAGGTGTGGATGCTGATGGTGTGGAGGGGGTGTGGATGCTGATGGTGTGGAGGCCACAAAATGGGGATGGGACTTATCAGTCTTTGACTGTGGGCACTGGAAGGAAGGTGCTGTCATACAGCAGCTGGGATTGTGGTTCCACATGCCTCAGGAGGAAGCGAAATGAAATGCACAAAGGACCAAAGTACCTCTGGTGTAGCTGAGTATGCACTCAGGAACACGTGTAGCCACCAACATGTAAGCAGATTTCTGGCATTTTTATAATGGAATTTGTAAATATGAGGGATGAAAGTAATTTACTTACTTATGTGTTTATCTGTGGACATAAGAAAATATGATGCATACACGTGACATGCTGATCATTCCCCAAAAATACACAGTTGCCTTGAAAAAGGGAATGCTATTGCCTCAGTACTTCTAGTGTTAATAGCAGCAATATCCTCTAACCAATGTGACAGCCATGAGCAGAAGATGAAAGGAAAATAAATTAAGAAATCAAGAGCTGACTACAGGAGGTAGAATAATGAGTCAACCATATGGGAAATTAAGGTTATTAAATGCTTGCCTGCATCTTACTCAGGGAGTTGCCTGGAAGGTTAGCAATGAAACCTGAAACTATATGAAACTGGCTTGGTTTTATACTGCATTACAACCCTGAAAATCACAGCAGATTTCTCAAAACAGACCACAAAAGGCCTGCAGGAAAGCTGTGTGGTGCCATGACTCTTTCAGCCAGCAGGTCCAACAACTAAATGCAAGCATAGTGTGTCTCCGTTCGCTGAGGGCTGGCCACTGTACAGCTGCATTTGCAGCGCCTGAGCTGGGAGGCCCTGCTGATAGACCACAGTGCTGTGTGCTCATATCCACAGAAGTCATGAAACAGGAGCCTGCATTTAGACAAACTAGACAAAAATACAGAGTAATGAAATACTTGCATAAGTTTGAATATGAGGCAATAAGATAACCTCAGTAGTTTTTTGTTCATTGGGTCCTACACCAGCATCTTCCAGTAACCTACATCTGCTGGCTTCCAGTTTCTGGCATGGCTTTTTGGCAGCCTCAGTTTGTCTTTTTTCTCATGAGAAGTGTTTGCTTCTGCTGAGATGAAAAGACTCTACCTTTGAAGGGATACAAAAATTGAAATAAAAATAACCCCTAACCCATGGTCAGAACAATCCTTAAAACTTATCCTTTTCATCTTTCTAGCACGTCTCTTTGAGACTCAAGTCTGTTACCTTCTTCAAAAGCACTTATTAGAACTCTGTAAAATCTGGAAAGGTGCAGAAGGTACAGTTAATTTTTCATATGTTGGACATTTCTGGCAAAAATATCTATCTCTAGAGCTGTTTTTTAGACTGTGCTCATAGGTAATTCAGGCACTTCTTGGAAACGATTAATTTCTTCCTAAAATGGGCAATCTGGAGTAGGTCAAGTGAACCTTGGGTTGGATGCATCTTTTTCTGTCAGTTGACCTCAGAAGGTTATTTTCTTTCCAACCCAAGAGATATTTGCAAATGAAACCCACCTGCTCACTCTCTCCGGATGCATGCATGTTAGAAATGTAGAGAAACCTAGACTGTCTCCATGCAAGCCACATTTTATTTGAAATAAGGATATGATCTTGGGACCCTGTGCCTGTTCTTTGAAGACTTGCTAATCTCACCATTCTCAAATCTGGGAAAAATTGGCTTTGTTGCAGGTGTACACAATCTTGGCTTTTGTGCTGCTCTGGGAAGATTTGCTAGCGCAAAGTGGCAGCAGTTTGAGAAACCTCTACTTAGCACTCTACCTGTATGACATAGACCTAAATAACCTTTTACTCCTTTTCTTGTCCCTTCTCTGAAGATAGGTTAGAAGGAACATATAACAGCCTTTAATTCTCCTGAACCAACTTTTCTGATCAGGAGCATGTCAAGGTCAGACTTTTAGCTTTTCACAGATGTCAGCTCTTTTTGCAACCAAGGACAGTTTTGTGCTTTTCTTGGCCATGACTATACTCTTTATTCTTAGGCAATATATTTAGCTGCATGTTTTCTTGTTAGGACAATTAATTTCTTCAGAAGAAACAGCTAGAGAGCCTGCTGGTAATTAATTCCTGAAGGCCCTGTTGAATGAGCCATAGTCTCCTATTATACACAGACTTCCTGTAGATTTGGGCTTATCCATTTCCTTTTTCATCTGTGCTAATAGTGTGTGGGGGGGAAAGGATGTCTCAGACCTCTGTAGCTAATTGCAATTGGTGTCCTATTAGTCCCTAGACTGGGCTTGTCAGAAGGCTAGTCATGTAGGGGAAAGATTTCAGCTGCCCCTTACCTTCAGCCACCTGCCCTTTGCACTGCTCATCTCCACAGCCTCATGATGTGCCTGGTTTAAGCAAATGGGCACTCTTTTCTAGGTACATCCTAGGCGGTAGCTTTGACCCTGGGGTCTGCTGTGACTCTCCAGGTGTTGCTATTCACCAAGACATAGGAGAGCTCTGTAAACATGGGTATGGCATGAGGGACACGGGCTAGACCTTCCCCTACCAGATCTCCCCCACTGTTTATGTGGGATTAGGTGAGATATGTAGTACCTCTTTTCAATGTTTCATTTCTGAAAAGTGGCCCTTAAGCTATGACATATAATTTCTTTTCCTTCTTGGATGAGAGTATTGCTTATTGTCTATCTTACTACATTGAATGTATTTTCATGCTCTCATTGCCTCACTGTCAGTTCACAAAAGGCAAACTTCTAATGTAGTCCTGTGAATACAGACACACATGTAAATATCTTAAAACAGTACATTCATGTGTCACTATCTGAACTTTAACATCTGCAGCTTGGGCTGCAGGTACTTGCACTTACAGTACTTTCTGCAGAAATTCAATGTGCACATGTAGTCACTGCCTGAAGGTGACATTTAATGACAGCGTTAAAGAAAATCCCTCAAAACACCCCTATTGATTCATAGTTTGAGAAAGACAGTTTAATACTGTTTAAAAATCTCCATCCTTGCTGATTCCATAATGTCTTTAATATGACTTCAGGTGGAGTTTAGAAGCTGGTGCCCAGCGCCAGCTTAGCATTTCTTGTTCTCCTGGTAACCACATAAAGGAAATACCAATGGCACTCTTCTCTTTCAACTTTTCATATACTAACACTACCAAGATGTAACATTTCAGACTATGCACACAATCGCATTTCCCCTCTCTCATTAGAATCAAAGCTTTCTGCAATAGCTTCTGATGGATATCCAGCTAGTTTTTGCGCATAACGACCTTTCTTCTACGTATGAATTCCTATAACAGTTTATATAAAGAAGAAGAAAAGGTATAATCACTCTTTCCACTGGTAGTCAGATGATTAGAAATGCAAAACCTTGTCAGTGACAATTCTTCTTTACTGCTGGTAAAGTTTGGGGTCAAATATTCTATGTTTCACTGTTCAACTGCAGAAGGACCTTATCACTATGATTCTGCTCTCTCCTTTGTGTACCTTATTTTTCAAAGGAAAATGATAATTAAGTGCATTTGGAACAATCTTTTAGCTGTAAGTTTAGCCAATCAATCTTCTCTCACAATAAAATTCTGCAGTTTTGCCCTTTGTTCACATGCACAGCTTTGAAGAAGGCCTTGATGCTAGCATCAGGAAGCATGAGATCATATGATGTTTATAGACCAGAATGTAGGAAATTGTCTAGTTATTTCCTTTACTAAGTAAAAAACATTATATTTATTAGTCATTTAATTATTATTTCAGAAATGAATTTGTAATGATAGAGAGAGGACAATATTAGTCAATAATTAGGGAAATGAGAAATCTGTATTTATTCAAATAAGTCCAGCCCTCCTGTTTCCTGGATGGCAAAGATTAAGAAAATATTATTTTATAAGGTATGCTATCTTATTTTGGTAATATGAGAACAAATTGTACAACTGGACATGAAAAAAAATTGGTATTTTGAGGGGCTATATTATTTTGTTTACAGAAATTCTGCAACAGGAAAAGCACAAGCATTTTGACAGTGATTCACTAGAGTGCATGCTTATGTTTTGATCTGTAACCATTTTAAATAACACACTACAGACAATGACCCCAAATGGAATATAAGAAGGCAAGTGCACTTTTCATTGAATTGGACTCTTAGAGCAGGAAATGAATACTGTACATTTTGTCCTAAAACTAAACAATGCATTAGTATAATGTAATTCCAGTTATCCAGAGTGCTTATAGTAAATACTTTATATGTAATATATGTTAATCTATTTTAGAATGCTTTCTTAAACCACAACTTCTAAATTAAATATGATTTACATTGTTTTGCTACATGAGACTGTTATGAATTATAGTTCTGCAATTACTTTTTTAATGGGTTCTTGCACCTGATGGTCACAAAACCCATTTTATTTCTGTTTAATCCCTGCTGGTCTAAAGTCTTCATTGTTTATCACTCTTGATTCTGCAAAAGTAATTCTTATCATGATTCCTAAATAAAGGTGTCAAGAAAAGAAATTTAAAATTTTCTTGATTGTATTGTCATTGTTCAAATAGGATGGTAAAAATGATGTTGCAGGAAATTAAGCGTATCACTTTTCTTCAAGGAATTCTCTCTGTAATACAAGTATGGAGGTGAGCTACAGTCGCCTGAAATATACATCAGAAAAATCTGCATAGCTAAACCCATTCATTGGCAATCACAAGAAAGAGTCCAAGCTAAGCAGTCTCAAGAGCTTCATTATTTCTACACTGAACACAGAAACAGGAAATGAAGGGGGTGGTTATATAAATGAGTGTAATACTTTGGGCAGAATGAAATTTGCCTGATTAGGCCAAACATTATACAAGTAGATCTACTGACTTCATAAAAGGCATACAGACGTAATTAGGATTTCCCAATCCTTGTTTATTAAACTGTCCCCAAACTAGACATCTGTAAACCAAAACCCCAAATGGTAAGATGCAGTTTGGTAATTTGTATGTGCAGTTTGTATGCATGTTATAAAAAGTCATGTTTAAATTCAGATTTTAAAAGGGACTTTTTAAAATTTTCTAGAGGAATTAAAAAGGTTTTTAAAACTTACATGTTATGATTTTGTGTATGTATAGTTATATCACCTACATCTATGTTTTATTTTAAGTTTTCCGAACATACTACTACTATACTAAACCTTTATACACAGATAGAAAGAATAGTATATGAAGCAAATTCTAATTAACAATACAATGCTGAACAATTTTTTTTTTTTCAGGTAGTTTTTTCAAATTAAGAGTTTATTTATTAAAAGTCCAAAACTGTACTTTGGTGATCCAATTCTCAGAAGGATTCTTCTTGCCTGTGAGCTCCACAGAAAATGCCTATAAAGAAATATATATTCATAAGAGTATTCAGATTTTCTGTCATCTCTGACTTGGGAACAAACAGTACAAAGCACTCATTAGTTGGAACACGAGGATTCAATAAAAAAGTGGAGTTGGCTAGTGGGAGGCAGTTCCAGTACATAACAAAATGTTGAAGTTTCAAAATTTGTTTTTATTCTGGGTTAGAATGAAAAAAGAAACCATGCAAGCATTTGGAAAGGAATTCTGTCAAAACACTCCTTTCTAAATTGAAAAGGTCTGTTTTCTTAATTTCTTTTTCTTTTTCAATGAAAATGAGTCTTGGCTGCTGTTGAAAACTGTAGTGACCCAGTGACACCTCTGCAAATTGTGGGCCTTGGCAAACTGTTATAACTCTATAAAAATAAAATAAAAATTAAAAGTATATGGCATTAAGTATTCTAGGACTTTAACACAAAATAACCATCACAATCTCAGTGATAATGCTTATAAAATGGAATTCTCTAAGTTTTACAGCATCTTGGGTTAGGACTTTAGATTAATGACCTAAAAATCATAAACTTAGAATCCTTTTCTACTTTAAGGAAAGGGTGCACACATCTGGGTAGCACAAACATAGTACATAATTTCCATCCAATTGTTTGGTCAAAATATGAATGCTTTTGTCATCACTTTTCCCCACATAGGGATGATACTGCTCACGTATAATGGCAGCGTAAAGAGAAGTTTATTTTATGACTTTCTTTAGCACTGCTAAAGTGCTTATTCTTTCTAATAGATCAGAAGCCATTAATCACACTAAGTTAGTCACTGAAATCTGCTGACCACTAGGTGCAGCTGCTCAGCACCCACCTGTAAAGAAGAAAGCTTTCCACTAAGATGTTCCAACAGTTTAAATCTCTCCATGGTGTCAAACAAATTTAGTCAGGCAACATACATATTTTTTCATATTTCTGATTGTTTTTAAACGATGACCTGAGAAAACATGATGTCTACATGTGTGGATTCAGCTGTAAGTGCCACAATCTGATGCAGTCCTTGGTGGTGGCAGAGCCTCATTGATGTGTGCTGTGCATGATGGCACTCAGGGGTCTCATGCCAGAGTTGAGACATCATCATCTAAACAGGAGGTCCTTAGCACTGTACCAAAACTACAGATGATGATGACGATGAGGATCTTACAGTCCTCAGTAGATGGTGGGGAATTTACCGTCCTCATGTGTACGTTTCTTTCCCATAAACAGAGGAGACAGCTCTCCACAGGGAAGCCAGGAATCTAGAGAGACTGCCTCCTAACTTGGGAGTTTAAATTAGGTCCCTAAACCCAATCAGTGAGACTATCCTCCTCTAATTCCTACGCTTAAAAGAACCACAAACAAACCAAACCCCAAAAAGCTGCGTACTTCCTTTCTTGTATCTTTCTCTTGGCAGCTCTTGTTGGCCTCTAACTGAAACAGCAGAAGGTTAAGTAAGCCCTTGGCTGACCCCATGCAGCCATTCCTTCATGCTCTTTGCTGGTGGGCACCACCTTTGTTTTCAAACCAGGAGCATGGGATATCAATAATCAATCTGCCTGGAGATCTGACTAATGTATCTTCTCATCTCTGTGTGTTTCATCTGCTACAAAATTAATCAGAATTACATGGCTCCCTGCCAGCGCAGAAATTTCTTCCTAGTCTTTCTTAACCGAGGTGGCCTTATGCTCTCAAGTCTGTGGGATAACAGCTTTTAAAATCATTTTTGGGAAGGTAACTCCTTAGCTGAGGTTGATATTGTTCACCTCTTATGTATAAATCATGAACTTTCTTTGAATCCCATTGTCATTTTGACCTCAGTCATTATACCAAAGGAAGATAAGTGAAGAGGAATCCAACATTCAGTGTGATCAGAGTCTGAGCTCCCAGACTCAGCAGTAGATCTGCAAAGTATTTTAAAAGAACCAGAACTTCACAATAATTTCCTTTTCATCCGTTAGTTCAAAGACATTAAGGGAATCAATCCTCAGCTATTCTTTCTAACCACATACTCTTGTGGGCTACTTTGAGCATTAATGTTTCCTTTGGAAATTTGTAGCCTTCTTTGTATGCATTTATGTAATTAGTAGCAATCACTAGATTTCACATTTTTTTTAAACTAGCAATACTTTGAAATGGACTTTCATCGCATATCAGACATATTTTAATGTGTTCAGTGGATCACACAGTCCTTCCCAGGTCTTAGCCTGAGAATGGGGACTATAAGGTCAGTTCTTAGCCATTCTCTTTCAACATATATGTTTTAGGTGTTGTGCTTGTATAAACCACAGGAAGTAATTTATATCGTCTGTCCTAAAGAATAGAAAGATACAAGCACATGTTCTATGAACTATAAATCACTTCCTGGTAAGAGAAAACCACTGAGTAGCATGAAGCTAATATACTATAATCTGATTAAGTTACACTTGTGGAAAGATGCTGGTACTTTGCGGAGGTTAGGCCCTGGGGAATTCCATCACCAGACTGGTTTTAGACCAATTTCTGTGTTTAGCTGCTACCAACAGCACCAGCTAGCCATTTTTCCAAGGCTGACATGGCAGGCAGTATTGTATGCCGTCTTTCTGCTTCTTTATTACATAAAAGTACCATAAAACAGTTCTCACATGTATTTTATGGTGCATTTAAAAAAAAACATCCACCCCATTCTCAGAGGTAACATATCACTAAGAACCAGCTCCCATATAATGAAAATGCTGAGACACAAGGAAGGGATTTAAGACATTGTTTGGCAGAATTTAGATAGGAGTAGCCACCAACACCAAGCCCAAAATCTCAGTCCTGTAGATAGTATTTTAATATTTTCAGCTGTTACAGACAAGCAATATTAACTTGGTGATAAACTCAGATAAATTAGGAGTGGGATGGCTATACTAAGCAAGGTCAGGCTTGAAAGCAGGGTAGTGCCAAGATGCTCCTTGAAAAATGTTTGTGGGAGACAAGGCTGTCTGGTGTTGAAGGAGGACTAGGGAAAGACCACAGAGGGCATGGCTCTTCCTGGAAACAGATGTAATCAGTCCCTTTCCCTGTCTAATGCTGGAGCATGTAGCAGAGAGGGTGGGTAGATTTATCTGGACCAGGAGGGAAAGAATCCTCGAGAATATGTTGAATATAATATATTAATACATAGAAAACTTGGATTAAAATTATACATTCTGAGTTTAAACATGTTATTTCAACTTCCTGATTGACAGGCCTTTAAATCATTACCTTCCAACTGTCAAGTTATTAAGTCAGTGTTAACATACTCATTTTTATCAATTTAAAACAAAACATGTAATAGTACCAGATCAGTGAGAGTTCAGTTTATCCTTCTTATCCAGCTGATACTCAGTTAAACTTTATGTCATTTTCTGGTGGCTCTAAATCAGGTCAGGGAAGAAATGGTTTCAAAATAAAGGAATGACTGCATAATTGCACATCATCCCCCTATGTCTTTGTCTTGTGACTCTTTAATACATTTGGGGAGGGGAAACTGTGTTGGAGGACTAGCGGTGGTTGAGGATGACACAGGTTAGAGGCAGGAGATCAGCAGCTCTCTGGGTGGTGGTTGTTCTGCTGTGCCAGCTGTGCACTCTGGCTCAGAGGGGTTATGGCTTCTGAGTCATAAGGGGCTGGTGAGGAATTTGATTACGGATACACCACAAGACAAATGGCAGGTCTGGCATAGATGCTGCTGAGGATTCAAAATTCTTGGCAGTGGCAGAAGATGATCCCACCAGATCTGCTGAGGCAAACATGGCTGAGTTTCTCTGGTTATGAGCTGTTCTACAGGCTTCACAGCATCACCTGGCAGAATGTAGGGCTTGGTGGGATGTACTGTCAGCAACACCAACACCCCCCCTCCTCCTGCATACATGGAGGGCAAAATTTGCCTTCAGTTTGTGGCCATAAAGACATGGCTGGTAGCGCCATGGTTTCCTTTTGGGTTCATGGGACTCTTAAGCAGTAATGCCAGAAGAAGGAAGTAAATTGTGTTCAGGAACTACCTAAATATTATGCAGACTTTTAGTAACAAGACCGTTCTTTTGACAATAGTAATTCAGGATTTGTGGTGGTTACTGCAGTATGTGACTAAATGATGTCATGGGCTACAATCTACATAAATTGTAAAACATCTATTACATTATCAGTGTTACAATATATAAGGGATATGTGGTATTGAATTTATAGATGTGTTCGTATACATGAATATAAGCCATGTAGAGTACATGTATATACTAAAGGAACAAAAAAGAAATTATACAAGTTCTCTGTTGCATCTACTTGAAGCTCAGGAATGTCCCACAGCACTAGTCATGGAAAATATAGCAGCTATATAAATTGTTTTCATAGCCTAGTTCAGAATTATTTTGTAATCTGCGAACAAAGAGATAATTGTAATAATGTTAATACACAAATCAATATCTATTTAAGGCTATAGGTATTGCAATCCTTTAGGTAATCAGCTAAATTCATGACCATTGTGAAAGGAACTTGAAATGCAGTAAGATCCTAATAAGGCTATGGATTTGTCTTTCCATCCAGAAGTGAAACTAGCACGTTGCTCTCTCAAAGGCATTTGAATGAGTAAGATTTCTGTTTTTCTGCCTATACATTCTACTAAGCTTCCCTCCACCCCTCCTAGGTATGTATATTCTTCTTTAAATCCCCAAGGAAATTATTTAAAGTACTTCTTATGTGAATATTAAATATTTTTACAAGGAATTTAAATGACACATTTAAAGCTTTTTTCCCGTTCACTTTCCATGACCAAATTAACTTGGACATTAAAATATACAAAAAATATATATGCCAAAAAAAGGCATAGATTCCCAAAGTAGAGCTAAAGCAGAATTAGATGCCTACATACGCCATAGAGATCTGGAAACTCTTCATTTCATTGTCAGTAAAGTAAAATGTTTTTAACTCTGTAGTGACCTTAATTTTGACCTTAACATTCTCCAGATGCATAGAATTGCAGCTCTGTTCATTTCTTAAACGGCATTTGTGTCCACGGCACTAAGTACTTGGAATTTAATTAATGTCCAAGCTTAATGGGCATCCAAAGTGAAGCATTCCTCTTCATTTGAGGCATCGAATGCATTTATCCAGGAGGCATTTGGACAGCAACAGAACTGGGCTCCTGATAAAGGTGTCTGAGATTGTCGCTATAAGACCTCACTGTGTTTGAAATTCAGCTCTTCTGTATTGACTTAATGATATACTAAAAGCAAGACAGTTTTCCTTGCTCTCGCACACATACACATACTTTTTCACAGTGACCAGTGGTATATAACTTTTTTTTTCCAACAGCCCCACCAGGAAGTGTCCTTTGTTCCTGCTCCAGAAGAAATTGAAGGACTTTGGTTAGGGCATGTTCCTGACAAGTTGAATATGTGGAGCTGAAGAGCTCCAGGCAACCCATAGGCATTTCAGACCAATGCTTCATCTATTAGTAGAATGTTCAGTAAGGTGACAAGGAAGGAGAAGCACCAAATAAAGCTCTCTTGTAGCAGTTGTAATGTTTCTACAATAAGGCTGATTAATCGAGAGTATTCAATGTGTCCGGGTCAACTGTTTGCTTTTATTTGAATATTTTACCCCTATATATTACATGAGGCAATGGTGGCAAAATATGGACAATTCATTGCATTGTAAACAAAGGCAGGTAAGAATTTTTCTGAATTTTACACTGAAAAACAATAGAATAGACCAAATACTGCTTGACTTCTGGAAAAAAGACTAGTGGTGCCTAAACTGGGATGACATCTGGGGTGTGAATTTGCATGGATTGAGGCACTTCCTGGAAAATCTGCTGACGAGTATCCTGACCTCAGCAGTTTTCATCACATCCTCAATCAGGGTGACTGCTCTCTGAGAATAAAATTCAGTACATTGCTTGTTCTGAATGCAAGTTTTAGGTATCAATTTTTTTCAGATGTCATAGAAGAAAGCAATGGTTCTGATCTTCACAATGAGACTCTCTTTTAAACACCAGTTATTTTTTTTTTAATTAGATTTTTACATCACTTGTCCTTTTGAGTGAGAAAAACTCCTGAGGTTTTTTTGACTTTTGACTTTTTTTTCTGACAGAGTCATAAAGTAATTTAGGTTGGAAAGGACCTCTGGAAGTTGTGTGGTGCAATATCCTTCTCAAAACAGTCTTCAAAGTTAGATCAGGCTGCCCAGGGCCATCTCCAGTCAAGTTCTTTGTATTACCAAGAACTGAATTCACAGCCTCTCTAGGGAACTTGCTTGCCTGCTTAACCACTCTCACCATTAAGTTTTTCCCTTGTGTCTAGCTGACATTTTCCTTGAGGCAACTTCTGGTGAGAGGTATAGCTCTTGTCCTGTTGCTTTGTGTTTTTGAAATATGTCTGTCTCCTCCTTTTTTTTATAACATCCCTTTTCCCTTTGTGTGGTTGACAGCAACAACTAGATCTTTTCTTAGTCTTCTCTTGTCTAGAGAAGAAAGCTAAACAAAGCAAATCTGGCTCCCTCAGCCTCTCCCTGTATGGGTTTTAGGCCTTAATCATCTTAGTAGCCCTTTGCTGGACTTCCCCTGTTTTATTCTTATCTGTGAGTTTCTACTGGGAAAATCAAAGCTGGACAGGGTACTGCAGGTGTGTCCTGGAGTGTTACATGAAGGGAAATAACCATTTCCCTTGCTCCCTTACTCTATGACTGGATCATTGTTAATGTAGCCCAGTATGCCGGCCTTCAATCCTCCAAGAGCACATTACTGTCTCATCTTTAACTCACTGTCAATCAGAGTTCCTCAGCTTCTTTTCTGCAAAGCTGCTTTCCAGTCAGATAGCCCCCAGAGCACACTGCTGCATGGGACTGGTCTGTGCCAAGGATAGGACTTGTGCTTGATGAACATAATGAGATTTTGACCTGTCCATTTCTGCAGCCTAACAAGATCCCTCTCAAAGGCAACCCTCCCCTCCTCTGTGTTGACAATGCCGTGCATTTTGGTGTCTTCTACACTCTTGCCCAGGGTGTATTCTGTCCCTAGGCACTGTTACTAGCCCCTAGGCAAAACTGTCACGAGTGGTGAGTCACTGCTTGGATTTCAAACCACTGATCACTACACTTTGTCCTGTTGCTGATGATGCAGACAGTTTTCGACCCACCTGGTAGTCCACCCATCCAGTCCATACCTCCCCAGTTTGGCTACAAGGATATTAAAGACATGTGGAATGTTTTCCCAGTCTCCAGTGAACTGGTATCCACTAGTCCCTGCTTGTCCACACAATCTTCTGGCTGAAGACAACCAATCAGGCTAGCAAGGCATGATTTGTCCATGGAAAGTTCAAGTTGGCTGTTCCTTATCGCCACCTTTCTCTTGCTCTCACCTCAATGAGAGCTGGCTTTGTATTAATTTCATTAATGTCTAGAATTTGTGCTGTCCTTTGAAGGCTTCAGTTAAAGATTACCCAGTGTCTAGTTTACTTCTCTGTCTCAGGCTCATCTAAATAAGACGCAGGCCTTCTGTGTGAAAACACTTGTGGGATGTGATTGCACAGGCTGCACCTGCTGGAAGGTGTGAAGTTCACAAAGCTGCTAGACATTTTCTGACCAGAATGAGTTTATTTTGCTATGATGTAATTAAGTGTGTGAGGTGAAGGTCATCTCAAAATCTGATCCATAAAGCCATTTACCACTTGATGTAATACTGAAAGAGTAAAAATTGATGAAGAAGCCCTTCCAGGGTCAGATAACTATCTATTTGGTCTCACATATATACAAATTTGCAAGCAAAGTGTGAAGACCTTTCTGAGGGTAACTCATATGAACAATTGGACCTAAACAGAGTGAGGAAGCTCAGTTTTGTTCTGATAATTAATGTACAAAGTGCTCTTCCAACAGAGGCCAGGCTGTGAACACATTAAAGATATCAGTAATGTAGTTTGGCTTCAAATCAAACCATTTAATAGCTCATTACTTTTAGTAAACCGAGATATGTGCTAAGTAAATCTGTTGCTAGCAGTAAAAGATTTATGGGGCAGTGAGAAAAAAGCTAATAGAATTAAATCCCCCTTAGTACAACTACCCAGTATAATCTGTCACCACTGAGTGGAGGTGAAGCTGTGCAACTTCCCTAATCAACACAGAAATCATGCTCAGACCTGTATGACACGTATCTTTAGACTTCCTTCTTGCTTTTCATCATAAAACAGTTATTTCTGATTATTTTTATTTCTTCGTGTAGGTAACTTACACTCACCGATCATCATTTTGCTTTCTCACTTACCAATTATGCCTACATTAGGAGCAGTACATCCTGTACTTTATACATTTACATTGTCTACATCTCTTTGAACCTTTCACTTAATAAATGCCATATTCTGTGGTGGAATTAATGACAAAATAGAAATGCTTTACAAATGTAAAAGTTAAAAGATTTGCTGAAGTTAACACCTGACTGGAATAACAACGGTTGATGTCTGACAACTTTCATCCTTCCTCTAATTTTCCGTTCTATCTGTAGATGAAAAGAGTTAGAAAATGTTGGAGAAGGAGTGACTACTCTGTTTTGACATTTTGCTATGCATTGTCTTTTGCCCCTTGGCAGGTAGAAAACAGAGCACTAGGTGTTTGGGGAAAAAAACATTGCAATTTGACACACACACAGAGTTGGCAAGTATTGTTACTTTACTGCTAAGGAACATATGAATACACTTGTTGTTATTGTTTTGCATTATTAGGGGAGCATCCAGTATGACTGGACATGTGAAAGTGCTGCATTTATATTTATATCTAATATCTAAATATATTTATATGAATGGGTTGTTTTAAATTCACTTTATGTCATTTCACTATAAAACTCAATTTGGTGGTATTGTGTAATGGGTCAGTTTAGGACAAGTTGGATTTATTCAAATTATTTATACTGCCAAACACTTTCGATACATATATAAACTTCTGATGGACTCAAATTATGGTTTTCTATTGCCAGAAAGTCTGTGACTGGAACCAATTAAGGATTTACTTTTCCAAGATGGGACCTTAGTGGACCTGAAGCACCTAATCAAAATACCAGCTGTGGTCCCTCTCTGCCCAGTGGAGACCCAACAGTATCAGGGCCTGAGTTCACACAGTGCTTCTCTGTACACCTTGGCCTTTCCTGAAATGCCCCAAGTCCTGCTTTTGTGCCAGCGTAGGGTTTCCCACTCTGGGCAGTTGGTGCCAAAGTCTAATGGGAATTCAAAAAAGAATTTAAGAGCAGATTTCTTTCCCTGCCTCCCTCATCCCCCCTCCCACCCAGGGGCTGTACCCCTGGAGAGTGCAGACTAAATGCATGAGCTTCCAGGCTGGTAGCTTTAACACACAGCAGGAGGTGAAGTGAGTGTTGGTGCTTCCCAAGGTGTCTCCTTTGCCCACTGAATCCCACGGCTACTGAATGCGGCAGAGATGGCTGGCGAAGGAGTGGCTGCGCTGATCCACTGGAGGTGAGAGGGATGGCTTTAAATCTCCCCAGGCTGGGAGGGCCATCTGTTCAGTGTTCCCAGTTCCCTGGGTGCTACAAGGACTCAAGTGTCACTCAGAGGCTATTTCTGATTGTCAGTCAACAAACTAGCACAGCCCACTTAGTCCTTGGAATGAAAAAATATCATCACCAGCCTTCACAAGAGGACTCAGGGCTGTGGCCCCTCGGCAGTTGAACATGCAGCCTATGCAAAGTATCCCAGGCCGTGAGCAGGACGTGGTGTTGGATGTACTCCTGTGCTCAGCAGTTTCTACTGCCAGCCCTGGCAGAGCTCTGCTTGGTGCACAGGGCTTGGAATCATGCTTCCAACACTTCCAGCCTATGCCCTCACAGAGCTGCTGGTCAATGTACTTAAAAGGTTCCTCACCTAGTTTTATTTTCTTTTCTTTTGCTTCTCTGGACAGTGCATTTATGACATCCAAGAACCTAAATTGCTCCATCCAGTAAATTGCTGTTCATGTGAGAACTTTTAATTATAAATCAAAATTGCCACAGGTCAAGAGAGAGGTGAGGGAGCTTTGATGATTCTTGTGTCTGTTTCATACATAGGGATAATCCTGATTCAGCAGCTGGTTGTGTTGAAGACTCATTTGCATGAGCTTCAGTATATTAAATATTAATTCTTGTAATTTTTCCAAAGATTATCTGAGCAACTCAAGAAGTTTGGCTGGTTGTTTTCCTCTTTTATTGAGAGCTGGGTTTGCTTTGCCCGTTAAGGGGCACGTGCATTTGTTTTGAGCATGTCCACACAGAGATACCAACAGCCTTGATTTCAGTACTAGTAAGTCAGAAACAGGTAAAAACTTAAGTAAAGACTGCCATCATAGAGGAGCAGGTGTTGTAGTTATATTACAGCATTACTTGCCTTGATGACAGGTCTTTTTTTAATATTGTGACTATCAGTATAAATGATGACTAGCAATTACTGCAGTTGGATGGCTCTCCTTGTAGCGTGAATTTTAAATCTGAGAATATTAAATACTTTATGACTCTGTTAAATTTTCCCTTGTAATTGTTTGGGATGAACAAAACAGAAGACAGTTGTCCAAATTTACTTATAATTTTTCCAAACAGGCAGTGAAGTTGTGTTAAAAAAAATAGTTAGGCATCGCAACTTTTAATTGGTGTTACTCCAAAACAGACCTATGGCACTCAAAAAACTTCAAAGAGTATCAAAAAGAGAAAGAGGGCATTGTTAGGTGCCAAGGAACTGCTTAATATCACTGTTACTTTCCTTCCTGTATTTGGTGGTAAAATACAGTGTGCGTGGTTGCGTATAGACCATCGAATATGCCACCAGCCCTAACCAATGCGGCTGCAGTCACCTTTGCTATTTTGTCAGCGGTAGCACAACTATGGCGACACATCTCCCAGGCTGTGAGATGATTTACAGATCAGGGGATTATTTTTGAAGAATACACTTTTTATCTCATTACACTCTTGTTTCTGACCTATGACATCACAAGATTGGCTTTAGCTGGCAGGTAAAACCTGTGCCAATTGACAGTACAAGTTCTGTATGGAGACAGGGGCCAGATTAAACAGCACTGATTAGGTACATATACTTTATGCTAATGTGCTAATGAAGACAACCACAGACTGCAAAACAGTGATTCTTTTCCTGACCACAATGAACAATGTCATTATTACAATTCAGGAAAGATTTTTCTTGGTCTGGTCAGTGAAAATAATGGTAGTCCTTCTTTATGGAAGGAGGTCAGGAGTGGTCCTGCTGTCCTCAGTCTCCCAAGCAGAGTAAGTGGAGGGCAGGGAGTGGATGACAAGGGAGATGTGCTCTAAGTCTATGCTCCTTATAGAAACTGGGAGAAAGGGTGGAGCTAGTGACACAAATCCTGAATGGGACAGAAAGATGGGAAGGGGGAACAAGGTGTGAGAGAACCAGGTTGCCTGCAAGACATGAATCTGAACCCAGGGTAAATGTTAGGATCACTCAGTCTACCTTAGGAGCAATCAAAGAGTGAGTGAACAGAAGAGGAGATGATGCATTCCTGAGATCATTCAGTTTACATTAAGAACAAACCAAGAGTGAGTGAAAGTATGAAGCTGTGTACTGACAGAGGTGTGAGTGACTCAGCCAACTACATGACTCAGGTGCTGGGAACTCTGACACTGACTCTTCACCATGACCTTGGGCAAGTCCCAGCTTTTCTTTGGGTCATGTCTGACATCTGAGTAAGCAGGTTGAACTCCCACCAGTCGATACAGTTGTATTTACATGTGTCAAGCTCATATTTCACAGAATGTTTTATTTTACACCTCTGTAAATGTCTGAGGTTTTCTGAAAAGATGCCAGAATACCAACTTCTATAAAGAATTTCAAGCTGGAAATGCCAAGTTCAGAAGGGAGTGAGAGGGGATCAATCACCCAAATAAATTCCCTATCAGAACTAGCTATAGGACTTTTAATCCTAGTTAAAATCCCTGATTTCAATTTCAAATATACTGAGTGTCGGCTAGCTGCTCTGAAGCGAAGTGCCTCAGACCACACATTCCCCTCTGGGATATTCACAAATCATTAAACCCAACTGTGCAGTCTCAGATCAGACAGCTGTTCAGCTTTAGTTAGTTAGTCCCCTCATACCCTGAAGATCTCTTTTCTTTTCTTTTCTTTTC
>VZTM01016030.1:82191-98069 GCA_013400555.1 Jacana jacana | reverse complement strand
CAGATTGTCCCCTTCTTATCCCATTCTCTTAATTTTGCCTTAAATTCCTGAAAGACAGCAAAACGAGGATAGTAAACACAGGGAAATATGTTTTTTCTTTAATCTAAATAACTTTGTATTGTGCAGTTCTAAGAAAAATCTATCTCTTAAATTAATAAATAGTCTTTCCATAATTTTTGAAAGAAGAAAACACAAATAATGATATAAACCAGCTTTTCAGCCTTCCCCACCACAAAAAAAAAAAAACAATTGTAATGGCTGTTCATCTGAAAAAACCAGGAGGTAAACATAATCGTTGAATAAAACCGATAAACTATTTTAAATCACTTCTGTTGCTGTAGATCTTAGAGTTATGACTATAATACACCTGCTTAATTGGAGGGTAGTTCCTGTGCCTTTAAAGCTGTATCAGTGTCAAGTAGAGTAATCAGCAGAGAATCAAACTCTTCATATTCAGGCAAATGTTTTGAGTGCTTGGGCTTTTTTTGGGTTTTTTTCTTTTTTTTTTTTGGTAACAAATGGGACAGCAGCTACTGTGAATAAATTTGACTTCTTGCTGTTTTTACATTGCTGCTTCTGGTTCTGAGTTCACCCAGTTTAAACAGAAGCTTGTTTATTCTAGTATATTCTATTCTATCAGATTTATCTAACACTATTTTTATAGTTACACGTCTATTCCTGTTTATAGTGTACTTGAATTTGCTCTTAAATCTTATCAGGTCTTTTATGTTCACACCTAGTCTTTAAAGGCAGTATCATACAAAATAACTAAAACTCCAGTTACTAGAGTTGTTGCTCTTTTAATTTGAAGCATTAGAAAATAACAGTATGCTGTTTTGTACAGGGAAAACTATAATGCTTGTAAGCTGTTATGTGAAATTCAAAATGGAAATGTTTCCAAAAGAACACAGGATTTTTTGTAATTATCCTAAACTGGTGTTTTCCCCAAATTTAAAAAAATAAGATTTTATTTGCTATTGAAACAAAATTGAATGCCTTCCAACACAGATTATTAGTACAAATCTTCTCTATTTTAGCTTTCCTAATATCTGCTTTGGCATTTTAAATCAATAAACATCTTCCTATTTTACAAAATGTGATATAAATGGAGCTTGAGACTACTTAATGAAGACTGCAGGTTCAAGGCCTTACTAAAGCACTGCTGAGCTCAGTAGATTTTCAACACAGTCATTATTTCCTAAATACTAGAATTTGCTGAATATATTCCAAGCACTCATTTTCCATACTGCATAATTAATCAAATTATTCTTGTGTTACATTATTTTCCCATTTTAATCTTGAATAAGGTCATTCTCAAATTAGCTAGATCAGACAGTTTCACAGCAGTGATATATTTAGTCAAGGATAGATGTATAACCCATGTCTTATTCTTGTAGCAGCAGACGTTGGCAGCTGCGTTGCTGTCCAAAGCGCAGTAGCTTTGGAGATGGTGAGGACTCTTCCTTGTGAAGAGGCAGTAACATTATGTCGAGCTACTGTGTGTCCAGGATGTGTACTGTTTTGTAGGTTCTGAAGGTCACAGAAATTATTCCTCTGTCTTATAGAATAACGTAGTAAATAGACAAGTTCAGAAAGATCTTAAGCCCCTGCTTAATTGCACCTTAGGTATGAAAGTACTTAAAATGCTTTAGTTCTTAAATTTTTGAATGTAAAGTTCTCAAAGCCTCTAAATTATCTATATCTTAAATCTACGTCATAAGCCTTTACATCTTCACAATGCTTAGCAACTAGGCAACCAGCTCATGCTTTCAACTGGTATTCCACTGCTCACTTTCCCTACAGTTTAGCAAACGCTTGAAGCACACACTACTTCATCATGCTCTTTACAAAGGATGATGAAGGAAAAGTGTGAATTGTTTTTTGTGATACTTCATCAGACTAGTGGTTAGACTGTTCTCCCCACGTGTGGAAGACCGTTCAATAATCACTCCGGGCAGAATCTGAACCAGAATCTTCCCATGTTAATTTTCTATGTAACACATGTTATTTTTCAACAGGCTCCGGAATTCTTCCTTTTGAAGTTGTTTTACTTTGCAGAGGATACCAGCAAATTTATTGGATAAATGAGAAAGAAGAAGCAAAAATTATCACAGCCAGAGATTACATCATTTGTTTATAAGATATGGGACTGGGTATCAGTTTCTCTATCAGTGAGTTATAACCAAAAGAGCATTTGGGGAAGCCACCACTTGGAAGCACACTCTTGATATGCCAATTCTCTGTGCTGGCTGACTCTCCTGTTCGCCCAATAAATATCTGATTATTCCACAGATCATAAAGTAACTCCTCACTCTTCAAAGTCAAGGCCAGGAATTATGATGAGGCTGGGGCTTTGAGCAACCTGGTCTGGTGGAAGGTGTCCCTGCCCATGGCAGGGGGGTTGGAACCTGATGATCTTTAAGGTCCCTTCTAACACAAACACTTTACATCTGGGTTTAAACTAAAGTAATACTTGATGTCTCATTTCTGTAAGTGAGACAAGGTGATCTTTAAGGTCCCTTCTAACACAAACCATTCTATGATTCTATGATTAATTGTATGATTCTGGGATCGCAATTTAGTATCTTCCTGTATCCAAGAATGTCAGCTAAAATCCATCCTGCTCCCAGAGGGAAAGGGATTATGACCAAATCTTGGCCTCAGCATCTCCTATTGTCTAGTCCCCCCCTCAGTATGCTGGATTCTGTGGAATGTATTTTCAAGTGATGAATCCTTTCTAAGGCGTTTCCTAGGGAAACTAGGCATGGAGGTCATGGATTGCCTCAGGCACAGGGCTGCTGACAAGATATGTGTGTAACAAGCAGCTTTCCAATCCTAAATCCTTTTTCTATCTAGCCCTATGTGGCCACAGCTGTCCTGAGGCCTAGAAAACTTGAATTAATGGTAGGTATTGTGTGACGGCATCCTGTGTATGTAAAAGGTCTCATGCCTCAAGAGATTATATTATCCATATATTAATCAGGAAAAAAGTTACATTTATTTATAGTTACACTTATGAAGAAAGTATCTGCATCAACACATAGAACTACTAAAAACTCTAATAAAACTTACATAAAAGAGCAAAACCTGGATATTAAACTATACACCTTTTCTTGCCAGAGCAAGAAAAAGATATAATTTTTGTATATTTATCAGGAAATTAATGTTTACAACTGTAAACCACACATTTGTTCTAAAGGAATATTAAAATTAAAATATAATATCAAAAGTATTCTTACCTCCAGTTCCTTGTATAAATTGTTCAGTTCAGATGGTGTCTGTAGGCTTTCCACACATTCTTCTCTACTTTCAACCCTTTTTTGTTTTAACTGATGTGACTGTAGCTTTTCATAGCTATGTGTCAACTTTGAAAACTAAAAATGAAAGCAGAGTTGAACATGCAGAATCTATCACAGATGATTATATGGACAAAGGTTTCCTTAAACTAGGATCACCCGCCAACTGCAGCTTCAGCATTCTAAATATTTAATCAATGAAATCAATTAATAGAGTTAATTTATTAGAGATGAACAAGACTAAACTCATATAAATGTTAGTTAACTGTTCAAACTGGTTCATTAGACAGCTACTTAATTCTGCTGAAGTGACTAGATGACCTTTAAAGGTCCCTTCCAACCCAAACTATTCTATGATTCTATGATTCTTTATGGCACTCTTACCATAGGGTGATTTCCCCGACAATATTTACATGAAATGTTCTATATTTGTTTACTGCCATCTTGTGTTGACATTTTTAAAGGGTGCTTCACTAGCTAGAATGAAGGATTATCATTAACATATTTTAAACTTGCATGTTTCTTTTTTATCACAAAAATTGTTGAAATGTCACGTGTGTGACAATTCCATTCTTCTAGAATCGTTAAGTAGCAAAGACTGTCTGTGAGAATTAGACACTAAATACAGTTCTGCCTGTTGATCTTGCCATGAAAGAGCGGTCAGAGAAAAAGGAGAAGGGAAGGTACCACCAGTACAAGTACCAGCCTCTTTAGAAGGTACCAGCCTCTACTGAATAATGGCTGGTGTCAGACCAACATTTCAGTGAACTACATAGGGAAGGGATTGGTGGTCATTAACAGGCTTGATACAGCAAACTGACATTGTCTGGTAGAGATATGCACATCTGGTTTCAGAAAAGAAAAACAGAAAGGTAACCCAAGGATATTGACAAAAGGAAACGCTAAGAATATAACCTTGAGGGAAGCTGAGTGAAAGAACTTTGAGAAGAATGGTGAGTAGAAAAGAAGCTTAAAACTATGAACAATGATCATGACTCTTGTTTTGTTCCTTTAAATCCCAGCATCTATGACTTAAAACGTTCTGCATCTAACATAAAGTTCTTTGTTTAGCCAAACAAAATCCATAAAATCACATATTCTTGTTAACTGCTCAAGTGACCTACTGTCTGGAAATTACTTCCAAGGAAGTAATTGGAAATGGAATGGAATCTTATTGAACCAACCCGGAATGAGCAATTGAGGTCTGTTCAGATAGCAAAGATGGTACAGTAAAGGTACAGAACAGAAGCTGAAACTGAGTTAAAGAATCATCTGGAAACTTCATAGAGGCACTTGAGATGATTCTGGGAACTCATAATATGGAACAGCAAGAAAGAATTGAAAAGATGGCCAGAGATAGATTGTTCTAGACTAGAAAGTTTCACTAAATTGGGAGGCCTAGGGATAGATTTGAACCACTTGGAATTTCTGAATAGAAATCCTGTAACATGGATTTACAGAGCTCAGAAATCACCTTCAGAACAAAATGAATAGTCTTGCAGAGAAGCTGCTTGTATTTGAAATTGACCTTGCCAGAGAAAACAGTTACAATAAAATATTTAAAATAGGTGAGAGTATCCAGGCTCAAACAACATGGAACTCATTGCCCTTGGAAGAAAGATATCCTTTTGCAAATACCAGGAGTTTTGCTCTGTAATATATTAATGCATACATGAACTGTGTGGGAAGAGAAAACTCAGATGAAGACAGATACTAGACTGTTCTTGCTAAAATGGCCAGGAGATACAGGATCCATCACTTCAGCAAATCAGTCTAGATGGAAACAGAATGGACAAAATGAGAAAATTTAGTTTGAATGATAGGTTTATTTTATGGAAGTAGAATGTTTCAGACAGATTATAGTCTGGAAGTTACCATGACTGGAAAGTAAATTAATGTTAGATATTTGCTTTAAAAGTAGGATCTAAGTTGTTCTATTTGCATGTTGTGCAAATGGGGGAAGAAAAAAAAGTAGATGAAGCATTTTCCTGAGTTCTGGGGTAGAATTCATTTAAGTTTAGATTTCTAAAAGTTAGACATCCAAGGCTGAGTTACTCTGCATTAGAAAAAGCTGCCTCCAAATGCTTAGTCATTCCAGCTATCTTAAATTCTCATCATACACTGACATGAATTATATTCCAGGGGTGCCCATTTCCCTCCATTGATTCTGAAGGGAGCCTGAGGTAGCTCGGATGTAGACATCTAGCTTTTAAATGTCTGTGAAAGGCAATTAGTTGCTAAAGTGCTTAGAGCAAGAGTGGATCCTTGTTCTTTTGCTGAGGTATTTCTGTAATTTTTAGAATGAAAATAACTACTAAACATAAATATAGGGAAAAAAAATGAAGGAAGGAAGAAATGAAGATGAACCCCTAAAATTTTTGCTACTTGATTATGGCAAAATGTACATTTGAATGAGGGAAGCAGTGTGGCCTACGAGCTGCAGGTTACACGTCAGGAATTATTTTCCTGATACAAGAAAAATACAGGTTTTACTGAATTGGGCAGGCACACAATCAGTTCAGTGGGAAAGCTGCTCATTAAACAGCTGGTTTTATCAATAATAAGGGTAAAAAGCACTGAGGACCACAGAAGCAGTATATCAGAGAGAAATTTGACCTGAACAGCCCAGCATTCTCAGAGCTGGAGAAAATGACCCTTTCTATGTCTACCAAGATTAAGAAGGAAGAAAAACTGGGAGGGATTATAAGAATACCTCTGCAGAGAAAGATACAATGCTACTGGCAAATAGTAACACTCACACCATTTGTGCAAAACTAAATTGTAGCTCTGAAGATTATACAGTGTAGAAAGAGGTATAACTTCCAAGTGAGGATAACAACCAAAAGAAGGGAGACAAAGGAGCCAAGGCAAAGATTAATATTGCCAGGGAAGCTCTATATTTGAGATATGAGTCTGTGCAGCCGAGAATTTGGAACAGTAAAGTCATTCTATTGTAGAAACTGCAGCACTGTAATTTAAGAAAAGCTCACTAAGGAGACATAGTAAAAGCCAGAGAAGCAGAGTGGGATAGTCCCACGGTCTAACAAAGGGGCTTGGAATTGTTCTGACAGGAAAACTTTCTGTTTATCACCTAGAAAATCCAGGCAAGCCTCCTAACTCCGGCACTTCATCTTTCTTATAAGTCCCCTTTAGGTACCGGAAGGCCTATATGGTCTCCCTAGAGCCTTCTCTTCTCCAGGCAGAACAACCCCAGCTCTCCCAGACTGTTCTCACAGGAGAGCTGCTCCAGCTTTCTGATGACCTTTGTGGCCCTCCACTGGACACCATCAAACAGCTATCTTTCCTGTGCTGGGGACCCTGCAGCTGGATGCAGTACTGCAGATGGGGGCTCATGAGAACAAAGCAGAGGGGGGAAATACCTCCCTCAAACATCCTCCCATGGCCATGTTTCTTTTGATACATCCCAGGATATGCTTGGCTTTCTGGGCTGCAAGCCCACACTGAAATAAATGAAGCCAAAACAAATTCCCAATGTCAATAATCCAAGTTACTCTAGTTTTGATACTATGTTCTCTTACGGAAAGCTATCAGACCACTTGGATAATCCCTGTCAATCAGGCAAACTAAAACCAGAAAAAATTATAGCAAAACCACAATAAGAGCAGTTTAAGTCTTAAAATTCCTAATGTGCATCACTCTCATTAGCATGAATTTATTCATTCACCAACGTATTAGTCCAAAGTCAGGAAATCAAATATCTGTCTTCATAACAGATGTCACAATCACATCAAAATCCATTCAAAGAATTTGGATGTATCAGTACAGAAATGACAATGAAGCCTAGTAGGAAGGTGCAGTCATCATCATTTATACGACACGATCCATCCTTCCCATACCCACAAAGGTGCATCTATATCATTACCATGTATAGGCTCTTTATCCTGCAACCATAATAGAATGAAACAGACTTTTCTTACTTGAGATTTCAGTGTTTTAAGCTGAGTTTCATAATTCTGAGCCATTTCACATTTAGTTTTATGTAAGTCTTCCAGTTTCAGTCGAAGTAGTCCTACCTAGAGTTAGAATAAGCATTAAAATTTACCTCTTCTGAAGTTTTCCAAATGAAGTCATTTTTGGAATAGTCATTTGAAACTTTGAAAAAAGACCATTGCTTTAAAGATAGACATTTAAAATATATATTAATTCGGTAACTTAATAACAAAACCGGATACCACAAACCCATATTGTGTCAGGATGGAGTCAGGGATTTTATAGTAAGGGATCTCCTTGAATGCGTATGCAATGATTTCATGATAACACTGCATGAGTCTGCCATGAAAGAGTATGCAATGAAAGCAGGTTTGACCCAGCGACACGAATGATCTGCAGTGGCCCATTGTGAGAATTTTGCTTAAATGGCTTCTATAACCATAGAAATGACTTTCAACTGCTTATGGAAAATTATCGGGAGACACTGTAGACTCGTTTTGGCTCCCTAAGTAGGGTGCCATTTGAGCTACCCTGAACTACCTGAGTGTTTCTCAGAGGTCTGAGAAATATGACAAAGAACACACGGCACCTACGATTTCTGGAGGTGCAGCTGGAAGTTAGGTGGAATATGCTAAAATATTTAGATAACATCTCTGCACAGGCAAATAAATGTATGCTTTAAGGACTGGCTAGCTGATTTACTCTCTTGGCTCCTCTGACTGCAATGACTAAAGGTAAGTTCCTAATTGCTCATTAGGGAGGGTTATTTCACTTTCAAAACTCCCACTGGCAGTTTGGACATCCAGCTCACAGAAGGATGCCCACGTGTAAACACCTAAATTCACATGCCTTGAACTACATCTGAATGCTGTGGTGGATTTACTGGTGCTCCTGAATGAATATTCATCAGACAAGATTGTAAAGTACAGACAACATCACTGGGGTTTTCTGTTCGATACACAAGTCTAGGTGCTAATACAATGATAATCCTCACTATTAATTAAAATTATGATACAAAGACAGTATAACATGTAAAATGATAAGAATCATGTATAAACAGGAATTACAAAGACATAATTTTGTGAAACTTTTGAAACTGCACATTTCCATTGAAAATTTCTGATGAAACGAGAAGTGGTGGCATTTAGAAAAAAACACCAAATTATCCTTTTACAGCTAAACTGAGAATATTTGATTTAGACTTCAGGGAAATAGAAGAAATATGAGACTTCCAATGACATTTTTACAATCACTTTTCAGAACAGAAGCGCACTTTAAAACAAAACACTAAGGATAATTAGTGACCTTTAAAGGGTGTTTGGTATTTTTACATGATAGAACAAACAGGTCTCCTTATAGAGCATCTAGAGCATACCATTAACCAACTCCTAGAATAAATACTTTCTTTATAGAATGTGATATTCTTAAATACCTCTTGACCTTTTTGAACCAGTTTGCTTTGGGTACTTGCTAATTCTTGATCCTGGATATCCATCTTTGCCTCTAAAGCTTTCATCTTCCTTTCCCATTCCACTTTCTTGCTGTTTACCATGATGTCAATTTGATGCACTAATTCCTGAAGTTCAGCTTCACATGGAGAAACTCTAATAATATATATAAAAAAAGAGAGAGAGAGATTGAGAAAACGGGGGTTTATTTACATTGCCAAGATTTTATTTTAATTCTTAGGAAAGAAAGAAATGGGAAAGCTAAATAATACCTTCAAATGTAAGTGAAACCTAAATCAGAGTATTTAGCATGGAATGTTTGCTTAGCTTAAATGTTGGTTTCAATCCTTTCCTTCAAGGATCAGCTGTCAAATGAGCATAAACTGAGTTGAAATTATCCAGGCCCAAACTTCAACGGGCAACAGCAGGAGAAGCTGACCATTAAGTTGCTTATGGGCACAGAACTTCCCACTAATGATGGAAACCGTGCTTATTGGTGGAAACTATTAAACAGCTGGCTTGAAAGCGAGCCACAATTCTTAATTGCTAGTTCAACTTTTACAATCTGTTTTCCCATTCTGTTTGTGGAAAGTGGACCTAAATAACAATGCAACTTGTATAATAAAATTAAAGTTTTATGGCCAGCAGGAAGCACAGAAGTCAGTGCATTTTGAAAAAGAACTTGTCTTTTGTGGGGACCGAGTGCTTAATTATTTTTATTAACTTTGGGTTTGTTTTTTTTTTTGTTTTTTGTTTTTTTTTTTAAATACCACAATTTCTGTAAAAGAATGGGTCATGTATCCCACTGGAGTGAAGGAATACTTTCACTGACTGCTTTTAGCTAGCAGAATAATGTGTTGAATTTTTAAACTTTTGGGGAGTAGCAGCTCTTTCATTTCACTTTCTCTAAACATTTACTTTCCACCCAATTTTTACTGTTACCTGCCTATCCTGTTCTCATATAGATTAACTGTTGATAAAATTTTCTACATCTTTCCCAGTTCTTTTTCAGAGCTTTTTATACCTTTATTGTTTCCTGTTCTAGTTTTAATTGCTTTACAATTATTCTAAATAAGATATTCTATATATAAATTACTCTGGTACCCAGCTTTATTGCTTTCTGTGGAAGACATACTTTCATCTTATCTTCATCACATATTGTAGTGTATTGAAATGTGTCTTCTTTAGTCATTGCAATCTTATCTTGGCATGAAAAGAAATCTCATTTAGAATCTTCAAATTACTCTTTTCAATGGAATGACCTGATAATTGTAAAAATTTCTGCATTTTTACTTCTGCAATGATTTAGAGATTACTGTTTCCAATTACTGCCATATCTAAATGACGATACAAGTAAAATCAATGTTTTTTCTCCACTGTCAAGCAGTTACTCTATTAATAAACTCTAAGTGGTAGAATTCCTTTTGCTTTGTTTTTTTCTTCTGTCATAGTGACTATTCATTGTACAACAGAAATTTAACCTGCATTTAATTTCTATTTCCTCATACTGTTGCATAGTTCTCAAGTCTCTTTCTTTCTATGGTTCTGGTTAGATGTCTGCATCGAATTTCCTGTTGATAAAACCAGCAATTATATTTTTGCATAGATTTGTTAATTATCCCTGCTGAAATCTAAACTGATGGAAAAAAGTGTATTGTAACCTTTTCACGATAATAAGTTTAGCCACCTGATAAACAAGTTTCTTCTCTTAAAATAATCTAAGAATGTTGTGACTTTTTTTCAGTCATGATATGTTCTATTTTCCTTTTAATAATATTACTTATCTCACTGACATTTCCCCTAAAAGCAAAAGTGATAGCCACTGGTTATAATTTAATTGGCTGTGTATTCTCTTGGCTGCTGATGGTACACACCTCTGTGTGCAGCTCTGTGTGCTCATAAAGTGCCTTTAGGATCACAAATCATTCTGCAGTCATTTTAACATCTCTATGGCATGATGGTTTGTTAAAATAAGCCTAGCTTTTTCCTTAAATGAGCATAGCTATTATTTTATGAAATAATTGCCATAGAGACAGTCATACAGAGACAAAAGATGGTGCAGCATCTGCATAATATAGCAGCAACCTACAAAAGGGTTAATGATTCCATCCTAGGAAGTGTTGGAGAGGATTTCAACACCTAAAATTAGCACAGAATGTCATTTTGTGTCACAAACATTACAATCTGTCATATGTATTTGGGGGACATCGCAGCTGAGAACGTGCCAAGCAATTAGGAACTCCACTATAGCAGAACTGCACGTTCTTAACCAAACACAAACTGAGCCATGCGCTAAGAGGTGACATCCCTATTGCCAGTGAGCCTTCAACTGCTGAGCGTGCTGCCAGCACGTTGCTGAAGAGCAGTAACTAACATGGTCCTCCGCTCCCTGTGACTGCGCAAACCAAGCCTCAGTGTACGCAGACGCTCCTACTGCTGGTAGTTGATACCACCGCCTTGTGTGAATGCCAGNCCTCAAACTAAACAACCCCAACTCCCTCAATCGATCCTCATAAGCCTTGTTCTCCAGGCCTCTCACCAGCTTTGTTGCCCTCCTCTGTACTCGTTCCAGCACCTCGATATCTCTCTTGTGCTGAGGTGCCCAGAACTGGACTCAATACTCAAGGTGCACAATACTCAAAATGCTTCCTTTCTCTTCCAGTTATCTTTCACATCCCTGCTCTTCAGTGTCTGTCCTCCCAGTGCCCATGGGGACACACTGAATTCCCCACCTGTAGGTTGTGTGCTTGTATAGGATCACATGCTGGTCCCACACACCCTGCGTTCCATATCCTGCACACTCAGCGCCCGACTGCACGGCACGGCACTAAGAGTTCCTTAACATGCATATGTGCTTATTGAATATCTTTTTGTGTGTGTGCTTAAGGAGTGCATATCCCTTGTTTTGATAATTATTACAGGAAATTGGAGGAAATTAATTAGATTTACTGTATCATAATTAAAACTTAACAGGATTTTTTAAAGTTAAACTCTAAAACTTTTTAATATCAACAAAGGCTTGAAACTTTATCAATGCTAAGCTTGGAGTGGTTTTTTAAATAAACATATAAATCTTAATGACTTTTAAACGTTAAAACTGTTAGAATGACATTTTAGAATTCAATATGAGTCATAGAATGTTAATAACCAAAGTGGAAGCAAATAGTACACTGGGATGTACATATCGCAAAACAAAAACACTCCCCTCCCCTGGTGTCTGAGACTCATCTCAAAATAGCATTAACGATGCAGCAAGCTTGGGTTCCCTCTGGGTGGAATTTAAAATGGGATTTTAAAAACAGAAGATGAAGCAATACTGCATCAGGGCTATCTTTTCTTTGATACTGCTGTAAGGAGCTGTGCCCTTCCAGCCTCATGTATTGTCAGGTGGCAATACCCTGGTTAACCTCCAGCAATGACTCAGCTATCTGCTTTTAGCCTTTCTTTATTTTGTGTCACATGGACTATCTAAATATTGTTATGCAAGTGCAAATGCAACCTCCAGCCTGGGTCATCAGACCCACCACGGCTGGCATCTTCCTCTCTTAAATCTCACCTGTCTCTTTCAGATCATCCCGCACAAGCCAAGCTCTACAGCTCAGCTGTTCCTAGAAAAATTTCTGCAAGTTTCTTGAACCTAGAACCAGCAATTTATAAAAGGGAGCTGTTGAAGGAAAAATCACTTCTGAAACAGCTTCTCAGTCTATCTTCACCTTCTCTGTCTGCTTCCTTACCCAAATCCTCTAGGTACCCCTGCAGCTGAAGAAGGAAAGCTCTACTGCAGCTGTAGGTTACTGCTGCTGTTCCACTACCAGAACTACTCTCTGACTGTGGCTACAAACAGCTCTGCATAACAACGTATTTGGCAGTTAACCCCACCTACCAGAACAGAAGTACTTCCAGCCACAGGAACTACTGCTTTAGTCCCTTCAGTGTTTTGGAAAGAGTGCTAACTATCCCCTTCAGAATACGGCCAATCATACGGTACCACAATCATGGGAATTTATGGTGATCACTGGATGTGAAATGCAGACACTCTCATATATTTTGGTTAATATGACATTAAGTAAACAAACACACAAAGAACATGATTTCCCATAAAATGAAGCAGCATAGATATGTTTTTTACCCATAGGCACTGAGCTTTCCCCCTTTGCTGGATGCACACATCAGATGGATTCTTCATACACAGAAGTAATGACTTGTACTTAAGCAAGTGGCAGCTATTTTTTTGGTTGCATTTACTTTGAAACAGCTCAAATTCCTTAAAGGTATTTCATTTTTAAAGTGATGTAGGCAAGCTCTTAGTCTTTTATTCTGTTTCCATATTGGTGAAAATAGAGATGATTCATACTCTGCTGTCACTAATAACTATTTATCTTCATGTAAAATCTAGATGTTTCCAAATTCAGACAAACCAAAATCCAGATAATAAATTTTACCAACTTTATGAGAAAGATTTTTGATGTGTATTCTAAACTACTCTTCCAGATTCCTTGTATAGTTAATGGAAATACATAGCAACCGAGAATACCTGGTTTATGATGGGACAAATCACACTCTAGGTTCGTCTTCAATAGCCTGAATTTTCACATATGTTGATTACAACAAAGGTCAGGCAGGATATGAGCTGTTGAAATAGGTTTCTGATTTGTTAAAGTAGCAATATCTTGATATATTTTTTTAAATTCAAGTTTTGATATGACTATATTTACCCAGCATCTCACTAACAAAAAGAATCCCTCTCAAAGCCAAGAAAAATCCACATTGTTCAGAACATAATAATGTACTGCAGCCGTTCTTTTCTATCATGAAAAGTGCTCACATTATGTTTCAGTCCAACAGAGCACACTGAAATCCTATTAAAACTTTCTGGGGCCAGAATAAGGTGTGATAGAACACGAGCATTTCTGTTATTTTAAGAAATACTTTTAAACTTAATATGCGACATAAAACCTTGGGCAGCTTCTTGGTGAGAATGACAAGTAATTGTTTTATATGAAAAAAATGTAGTAAGTTTAATTACCAATTATGAGAGATAAATATTCTATTTAGCTCATTATACAGTTCTGGGCACCTCAGCACAAGAGAGATATCGAGGTGCTGGAGCGAGTACAGAGGAGGGCAACGAAGCTGGTGAGAGACCTGGAGAACAAGGCTTATGAGGATCGATTGAGGGAGTTGGGGTTGTTTAGTTTGAGGAAGAGGAGGCTGAGGGGAGACCTCATCACTCTCTACAACTGCTTGAAAGGGCACTGTAGAGATATTGGTGCTGGTCTCTTCTCACGGGCAATGAGCGACAGGACAAGAGGGAATGGCTGCAAGCTGCAGCAGGGTAGGGTTAGACTGGACATTAGGAAAAAGTTTTTCACGGAGAGAGTGGTCAGTCAGTGGAATCAGCTGCCCAGGGAGGTGGTGGAATCACCCTCCCTGACTGTGTTTAAGAGTAGATTAGATGTGGTGTTGAGGGATCTGGTGTAGGGGAGAACTTGTAGAGTAGGGCTGATGGTTGGACTTGATGATCCCAGGGGTCTCTTCCAACCTAAATGATTCTATGATTCTATGATTCTATGATATGGGGATGTATTTTTCATATTGCTGTGTTCCTTGAACAGACTGGATGGGATTAGGCCCTACATCAAATCTCACCCATATTTGAGCTTCTTTAGAAAAATTCTGTGCTGTACTAACATTTTTTTTGGTTAACACTAAAAGGCCTAAACTTGGATTATGTCCAAAAAAATGCTTGTGTTGTGCTGAAAGGCGCACTTACTACTTGGGAAGAACAATCGTGGTTATTACCTGTGCGAAATCGGACTAGAGCTTTAGCAATTAATAGACCCATTCTTAAGATTTTTGAATGTTTTAAGAGCTGTGACATATAAGTTTATACTGCTGTAGCCTAGCAACTTCAACTATTTTTTAAAACAGTTCAAAATAACATTTCTAACATCTTAACAAAACCCCACATAGCTTTCATTTTTTCCTCTTTTGTTCAGATATGAAGATTTTAAAAATTTAAATAACAGAAACAGTCAGTAAATTATAGCTAAAGCAGTAAGATGTGTTGTCTTAATTATCATTAACCTCTCTGGTTTGCACAGAAAGCAGCAGAAGAAAATGAGAGTCACGGTTGCTTCTAAAATCATTAAAATGTTGTTTCACATTTTAATAAACCCACATAATTCAATTCCAATTTATATTCAACCCCTAGACAATAAGTTATTACTTACTTAGTGACAGCTTGCTCCCGAAGCACTTCTAAGTCCTGCTCCATGCTACTGATCGTCTTTTTAACCTGTTGAAACCACACAAATCAAACATTTCAGATTCTCAGATGTGTGCATTTACACAGCCAAGTAGCTCATACTGGATAGTTCTAGGCTTTCCTTTCCATTTCTGCAATTCTCCCATTGCAGACGGCAGGGACAGGGAAGCGTTGCTCTGGTTACAGGTGGGAATGGGCAAGACCAAAGCTCCTGGAGTAAGCTCAGCTGACTCTCACACTTGGTGCAGCACTGGTACTGGAGGTGGAAAGAGAAGAGCAAGCCTGTTGCTGGGACCGGTCCAGTAGGACACAAGGACGTGGGGCAAGTCTGGCTACAGGCAAGAACAGCAACCAGGCACATTATCAGTGACAGTGGCATGAAACAACCGTAATCCCTCACGAGGGTGTGCACTGGGGCTCTCTGCATACTGACATGCGGACACCACCACACTGCACTGTGGTGACCAGGCACCTGAGGTGACAATGCCACAGGACCACCACCCTTGGCTCCTCAGGGGAACAGCACCTGAGGTGACACTGCACAGGACCACCATCCTTGGCTCCCCAGAGACCAGGCACCTGAGGTGACACTGCCAGAGCAGCACTGGCTCCACATGGGACCAGCATCTGGAGTGACACTGCCACAGGGGCAATCGTGGCTCTGACAGGGGACCAGCACCTGAGGTGATACACTGCCACAGGACCACCACCCTTGTTTCCATAGGAGACTGGCATCTGAGGTGACAAAGGCACCAGGTCAGCCTTACCTGTGCCAGACACCTGAGGAGACCGGGGCACCCCCTCGCCCCCCGCGGCCGGTCAGGAGGCGAGCGCGGCAGTGCCGCGGCAGCCCCCTCCCCGCCCGTTACCTGCCGCGCTTCCCCCGTGGCTCCATCCGCACCCGCTGTCGCCGTG
>VZTM01016030.1:35538-82138 GCA_013400555.1 Jacana jacana | reverse complement strand
GTGGAGCTGAGGGGAAGGCTGCGGGGCCGGGGCAGGGCCAGGGCCCAGCGGGCTGTGGCGTGAGGGGGCTGTGGCGTGAGGGGGCTGTGGTGTGAGGGGGCTATGGCTGCTTCTCTCCGGGGTGCCGCGGGGCCGGCACGGAGCTGCCACGGTCCGGGGGGAGCGGCGCGGCCACCCGAGTGTCACCCGTGGGGTTTGCGGGGTTCTGCATCCCTCTGGTACCCGCCCATCTGTTTGAAGGAAGCTGTGGTGAAGTTCACCTCAGAAAATGTCATCCGGGATAAAGAAGGTTTACTTTTGCTTTAACACAATATAGGAAATAAGTAGGCAGGGTGGCTGGGTTTTTTTTTCCCTTCTCTTTTTCCCATTTTAAATGCAAGTATCCCTAGATAATGAGAAGACTGAACGTTACCCTTCCCTTTCTGAATGACTAGCTCTGCTTTTGGAAAATGGCTTCAAAGGGTTTTCAGATTATTGTTCAAACGACCCAGGTTTGGGCTGACACTTCACGGTTTTGTGGAGTTCGGTCTGTCTTATTCTCCAACAAAACATCCCGAAGAGTCACAGCTGTTTCAACCTTTCACAGTCATAATTTGTGCTTCCAAACTGAGGGGGTCTAGATCTCTTCAAGCCCCAAGGAATTTTTCTACCGGGACAGTACAATTCACTTTGTATTTATTGTCCTGAAATTGCGTGGAACATTTTCAGGAGATGCTAATCTTATTTATGAACACTAAATTTCGAATTTTGGTTTGCTTTGCTTAAACTGGTCACTTAAATTAGCCAAGTGATCTGCATTTTTAACATAAGTTATAAGGAATGATCTATTTAATTTGGTTCCTACCTATGGTGCTGAGGCAGACGATAAGGATGCCAGCAGAAACGCTGTTTCAAGCTCCAAATTATGAAAAAATATTTTTTTTTTAAATGAAAGATTAAAATAAAACTAGATGCAGATTTTCAGGAAAGTTGCTAAAAAGTTTGATGACTCACTCTAGAAAATAACTGACAATTTTCTTAGAGATTAGTAAAAACGTAACTTCTCAGCCCAGAGAAGAGAAGGCTCCAGGAAGACCTTAGATCAGCCCTCCAGTATCTGCAGGGAGCCTACGGGAGAGCTGGAGAGGGACTCTGTCAGGAAGTGTAGTGACAGGACAAGGGGTAATGGAGAGATTTAGATTAGATACCAGAAAGAACTTCTTTCCTGTGAGGATGGTGAGGCACTGGAACAGGTTGCCCAGGGAAGCTGTGGATGCCCCATCCCTGGGAGTGTTCAAGGCCAGGCTGGATGAGGCTTTGAGCAACCTGCTCTAGTGGGAAGTGTCCCTGCCCATGGCAGGGGGGTTGCAAGTCGGTGATCTTAAAGGTCCCTTCCAACCCAAACCATTATATTGTTCCATGATTTTATTTTTGCTCTAATATATTTTTTTTTCGTGGCTGTATTTAATTTCAGGGGTATTCCAGGAACAGTTGAGATCTTTATTTGGCAGGCAGCAGCAAGAACAGCCATGGGGCGGTGGCAGGAGAGCCCAGGGCTGAGGGTGATGGCCATGGGCATGGAAGTGCTCTCTCCAACACAGCTCAGTTCCTCAGCATCTGGCCAGAAGAGCAGAGGGCCAAGGATGATAACTGGGGTCCACCACAGCCAAGGGATGGGCAGCCCTGGGCAAATGTGAGGTGACTCTAGAAGGCAGAATTAGGAGCAGCGAGGTGCGGTGCTGAGCACAGGCACGGACACAGAGTTGCTCAGGCAGCAACATGTCCCTGAGCTGAAATGTTGCTTCTGAGCTGAGGGCATGGGCCCCCTGAGGGCACGGTCCCCCAACACGAGGTCTGACAGCTCTGCCAGGCTGTGGCTGCACCCTATCAGGGCTGGCCTTGAGGACAGGCAGCCAAACCCTCAGGGAAGAGGGGAGGAGGTTGTGTCACCAGTTGCTGCACACACAGGCCTGAAAACATTTTCTTCACGACACTTTTGGAATTATGCTTTTCTTCATTATTTATTTACTGTAATAGAATTAATGTGGAGTCACACTGAAACACTTGATTTTTGATACCTGAAATGTTTCAAATGTAATTTCTTCTATTTGGAATACCATTTTAAGATTTTTTTAGATAGTGAAATTTATTTTAGATACTTGAATTTAGGATGATTTAAAGTATTATGTACTAGAAAGAATTTTTAATGTAACTGCCAGCAAATTTCAATTTGTTCATCCAGAGCAATATTCTTCAGGCATATTCCCAGTACATGCATTTTAATTTCCTCCCTGTCTCATCATCTCTCAGTGATAATCAGTTATTCAGAAATTTAACTTCCATCTGTCATGCCCAACCAGAATTGGAGGGGCAACTTAAAAAATAAAGAAAAAGAATTTTAAAATTACATATCAACATTTTCAAAGCCTTTTAGAAGGACAATTCCCATTGCCCTTATCCAGAGTTTTGTTTCTAACTCTCTGATGTGCCTTTAAATATCTCATTCACTATATTGAAAACATCCCATACCGAATTGTTGATATTTTCTATTTGCTTTTGCTCAACCACATAATTTCTTGACTGGAGCTTGTCTTATGAGACCCAGAACTTAATTGTTGACTTTGAAGAACATGCTTTACATGTTTTACAAATTATGATAACCAGCAAACAAAAAAAAAGGAAACTACTTCCAAATAAATTTATAGATTAAAATTAATGGAAAGCTATAAACACATTTCTTCAGAAAAAAAAAAAGGAAGGAGATCAGGGTAAGGACAAAACAGGGTATGACCAGAAGTCAAACAAGACAAGGTATAATGTTGAGATTTGTATGAAGACGGGGGGGATTAGGAAGATATCCAGACAAAACTGGTTGGTAACAAAGGAGTAAAGGGAAAGCCAAGTGTGGTTTGGGGTGTATAATGTTCTATACCTTCAATAGCACGTGCCTTGCTCAGACTCTTTGAGGATACGCACGCCAAGGTAAGATTAACAGCTCCAGTAGAAAAGCTGGAAGCAGGAGTGTAAATAGAAATGTTCACCTTTCAACATCTGCAACTGGGTTTATTTTCTGCTTTTTCTCTTTTATGTCCTATTGTAACACGTAATTGACAAGTAACCTGTCACCAACAGAGTATATACCACAAACAATCCTGTTTTGGAGAGAACCATGGAAAGTGGGTCTTGTCTTACAAGATGCCTTCTGTCACTGGTGTGGGCTTCACATGAGGTTGTTGAGCTCTTGCTGATCATATTTGTGAAGCACAGATATTTTAACAGACTTTGCTGAAAAAGAGGAAACATTAATTCTGTTAACAAGCCTGTTTCACCACCAAATTGCAACAAGTGATTCTGAAGAAGTTCTAAGTAAAACTAAATGCTTTTAGTTTAATAATAATTCTGGGAATTTAGTACATTTCTAATAATAAATCAATAATATACAATTCAATATAGTATATTTCCAGAGCAGAACAAAAGAGGTAGTGTTAAGGGTGTAGCATAATTGAGCTGTAATTTAAGTGATAAATTATTATGTACTGACAGGTTATCTTTCCTAGATATTTGTCACTTGAAGTCTTCAAGGTCTGTTATTTTTATACTGTAATATGTACTGGTATGTAACAGCTAAGTGCATTTGTGTATTTACCTTTAAATACAAGTTTTTATTTCCAGGATATATTCCCACCTTATTTTGCAAACTCAGATGACAAATTTGATTGAACACTCTGTTGCAGGAGCTGAGTGTAGCTCTCATAAGAGCCACGCTCATTTCTTCAGCATAGAAATCACACGGGTTTAGTGATATTTATGTGGTGAATTCATAGGAGCTCTATAATAGTTTAATAATTATATTCTGTGTGTTAGTTTTGATGTTTATGTACATACCAACTTAATTTACAGAAGCTTTCTAGATGTGAAGGAAAGAAAAAGTAACAGCTGAGTATAAGCCATCCATCAACAAATATGCCGAAGTCACTGAGAAACAATAAAACTTGGGAAAAAATCCCTAAGACATAAGCAATAAGAGAAGAATGACATTTAAAAAAGAACCTTTGCAAGAGGGATTTCTGTTTGTAAAAATTAGACAGGCATAAAATCTGCCTGAGGATGTTGAGGGTGCCTAACTGCAGGTAATAAATCCTGACATAATACAGGCATAGAAGCAGAGTGCTGTTGATAAACATTTTCTTTCTAGTTTAAACAGAAAACTATTCTTTTCCTAAGCAAATTTGTGAGATCACTGAAGGGAAGGACAGGAAGAGCTTGGATTTGGTTGTATTTGCCAGGTAAACTGATCAGTTGTACAGTAGGCAGGGACCTAGTCTGAAAGTGGAGAACTGTAAGAATTCATCCATCTTTTACCTCAAACCAAGACAGGGACCCAAAACTGGATGCAGTACTGAAGCTGGGGCCTCACCAGTGCCATGTACAGGAGGAAATATGATTTCCTTCCTCTTTGCTTGAGTTTTGCCATCCGAGTGCCCAAGCAGGGTAATTACTGGCTGAAGGATGGAGTACAGGATGGCAATCACTTACCTCGTGCTGCTGGCCATGCTGTTCCTGATACAGGTCAGGATGCTGTTGGCTCTGGCCACCTGGGTACACCGCTGGCTCGTGTGCAGCTGATGGTCAACTACCTCCCCCAGGTCTCGCTCTGAGAGGCAGGCAGCTTTCCAGCCGCTCTTCCCCAAGCCTGGAGTGCTGCATGAGGTTATTGAGACCCAAGTGCAGAACCCAGCACTTAGCCCCGTTGAATCTTGTCTATCTAATGCAAGATAATACATACATAAAGGAAAAATATCTTTTTTAAAGCTGTTTGTTCTCCTGGAAACTCCTAGTCATGTTTAGCATTACTGCAACATCTTTTAACATGCCATAGTCTTTGTAGCTGTTGTTAGTGCAGCATAAAAATAATACCTTATGGTTTAGCAGCTTGGGAATAGTTTCTAGTTCTCTGTAGACAAGAATATTTCTTGATCAACTTCACTTGAGTTATAAAACAAAGTATTCTCTGTGATCTTGTCTGCAATTGAAAAAGAGAAAAGACGATTAAGATTCATATTGTCCTGCACATCACACCGCAGTTACTTCAGTTGCTATCCTGTGTCACGCTGACCTAAGGACTTCCTAAACATGATTCTAGTTAAAATAGGCAAGTTACAGAAAAATATAAGCTTGCTAAAGCATAAATTTGAGTTTGTAGCATCTGAAGGGATTACAGGAAAGACATTGTGCATTTTGTTTCATCTTACATTTAAATTATTTGATGATATCTCTGTAATTTTAGTTTTCAGTGGCACAAAATGTGATAAGGATTGTAGAAGCTGCTTTTGGTCACATTTAAGTTTGACAGCTGAAGGGTGGATAATTGGCACTTTTGCAGTCTTGCGTAGTTTTAAGATTTACTTTTTTGACTCGAGCACATTAAGTGAAAGTTCTGTTGAAATAACTTGTAGAGAAATAATTAACAATGCTGACATTTAAGTTGTCATTCAGGGTTTCAGACTTAGCAATTGCAGAGATGACATGGGAGTTCACGTTACTGACTTGCATAAGAATGTATTCATATACACTTCAACACTGTATTGGTTATATTAAGATGGTATTTTTAGGTTATGCTTGGATGACCATGTGCTCGGGGAGGGACTCTTTATTGGGGAGTGTAGCAATAGAACAAGGGTAATGGTTTTAAACTGAAAGAATGTGCATTTAGATTAGATACAAGGAACATTCTTTACTGTGAGGGTGGTGAGACACCGGAACAGTCGTGGATGCCCCGTTGCTGAAAGTGTCCAAGGCCAGGCTGGATGGGGCTCTAGTGGGAGGTGTCCCTGCCCATGGCAGGGGGGTTGGAACTCAATGATGTTCAAGGTCCTTTCCAACTATAACCATTCTATGATTCTATGTACTCTGCCCTAACTAATTTTATTTCTATTAACTTTGGGCTCACTGTTTAGTTTCTTACTGATTTGAATATCTTTATTTTTAGAATTAGTATTGGGGTACAGTGATAGAGCAAATAAAATATATTGCTATGTTGCCTTCTACACAAGTTCACTCTGAGGCCTGAGCTACTCTGCTTGTTAAGCCCCATTTGACTTGGCTGTAAAGGGTTAGTTGGTCAGGTGAAGGGCTCAGAAGCAGGCAGATATGATACTGCCTATGTCTCTTCCTTTTCTCTAGAAGCAGAAAGTAGTGCTTTTAATAAACTAATATTGCTTTTTACACTGTACATGTATACAGTTTTGGGCCTTTACTACGAAAAAGACATTGAGGTGCTGGAGTGGGTCCAGAGAAGGGCAACAAAGCTGGTGAGGAGTCTGGAGAGCAAGCCTTATGAGGAGAGGCTGAGGGAGCTGGGGTTGTTCAGCCTGGAGAAAAGGAGGCTGAGGGGAGACCTTATTGCCCTCTACAACTACCTGAAAGGAGGGTGTAGAGAGGTGGGGGTTGGTCTCTTCTCCCAAGTCACAAGTGATAGAACAAGAGGAAATGGCCTCAGACTGCACCAGAGGAGGTTCAGATTGGATATTAGGAAAATCTTTTGCATGGAAACGGTTTTCAAGCATTGGAACGCAGTGCCCAGGGAAGTGGTGGCGTCACCATCCCTGGACGTATTTAAAAGACGGGTTAGCATAGTGCTCAGTGACATGGTTTAGTGGTGGGTTGTTGTTTTTTTATCAGAGTTAGGTTGATGGTTGGACTAGATGATCTCAAAGGTCCCTTCCAACCTAGACAATTCCATAATTCTGTGGCTCCATGAACAACTAAGCTCAACCTTCTGACCTTTGAGTTTTCATTCTACTGAGAGTACTAATTACAGTAGCACAGCATTTGCTTACTTTCTTTGCTTTTTGCAGATTTTAATCATTTACATGCTAAAGGCAGAGTTTGGGCTGAGCGAATACTACACCTACTTTAACACCAAGTTCTGCTTAACAGTTAACAGTTGACAGTGATGAAACTTGGGTTAGTTTGAGAGCTCCTTGCAGGGCCAACTGCGTTCAGATATATAACAGCAACAGCAGCAATGGAAACTTTGCTTCAGCATGCTGGAAAAAGTGAAAGCAAGCAAGGCTTTCCTGTAGAATTTGAGCTAACAGAAATACACTATATTTTCTAAAAGCTAAAAGCGAGAGTTGGAGCGTTCTCCCACTCTTCAGCAGAGGAACTGGGTGACTTCTAAGGAGGTAACCTTAATCCTTGACTTTCCTTCTCAAGCTGGAAACCTCCACCTCATAAGACCATATCACAGCTTTATCTCAGACATTTTGAATTATTATATTGTAAGCAAATATTTGTTACCCCAAAGAGTAGCTGGTCAGATACAAGTCACAGTCCATTTACTTTTTATTGAGAGTAACCGATCTAATTAGAGGGGAAAAATGTTCAGGAGCCATGGGGAAACACATGCACACACAGAGACATAAATGTGCACTTTGACTCTTACACCAGGACTGGGTGATTGACTGGTCAGGACAAGAGACCCTTGGAGAGACATGGCTCTTGAAGCAGCTGATCTCCCAACTCTGTAGGTGTGGCAAGAAAAATGCTACAGCTGGCTCTGGCCTCTGCCCTTTTGTAGCTTTGGGGTTGCTTGGCCAAGTTGCTGCTGGATGTTTCTGGAGCATGAGAGCTCTCCTCAAAGCAGCTGCTCTTGCTGACCTCTTGGCTGAACTTGGCTGAGCCCTCTTGGGCTGAGACCTGTGTTTTTCCTCACTGGTACAAAAGGTATCAAAGGCTGAATTTTACCTGGATATTGTCAAATTTTATGCTTTTCTCGTTAGTAGCTGGCAAGGGTTTGAGCCAGTTTTTCAATAGCATGAGAAGGAGCATCACTGCTGAATTTCAAGAGCTTCTATCTCTGATTAGTTGCATTTTCCATTGTCCTTCCTAGGAAACAGCAATTAGATTGGTTTTTCTCTTGTGTGCACACTTTAGAAGCCGATAGTGTTACTGTAAAGTGGTGACAAGAAGGTAGGGAAGAAGTTTTATTTCTGTCTCCGGCCTTTGAGCGAAGGGATTTATTTTCTGCTTCTTTCTTCCTATCTGAAACACAGCATTTGAGAAAGAAGATAGTCCTATAGCAACCCCAGCAGACATGAATGTGGTGTGTGAAAAACACCAGGATTAGGGAAGAGCTGAGATAGTCTGAGGAAGGACTAGGGAGATGAAAGAAGAAGGGGGGTAGGAACAGCGCTGCTGCAGACAGAGTGGATATGGGGCACACATGTACAGGGAGTTGGGAGAAGAGCAGTTTGCTGTAAAGTGAAGAGCAATGAGATTCTGCCAGTATGGACAAAAATCCCCTTTGTGTATTTGGGGCTGCCTGGAATGCTAGTTATTAGCTATACACACACTGGTGCTGGGTGAAGAAGCATTCAAAAGACAAATTTTATGCATAATGCAACCTTTATGCTTTTTGGTCCAATTTTATGATGTATCTGTATTAAGTAATTGTTGAGTCTGCAGTGCATGCAAGCACACTGCTCTTTATGGCTTCTTCGCTGCTGCAGCAGGAAAGGATTCCAGGTGGGCTGAAGCAGAGGACTGCACAAATAGAAAACGTAGAAAAACCCCTCCTTTCAGACTTGTGCAGCAGGTATGAAAATTTGAATGGTGAAGATTGTTTTATTTCCAGAACTTCATTAGCTACTCTCATAGCATTCTATTAAAACCAGATGTACTGTGGACACAGGTCTCCAGAGAGGCATCTTGCTTCTGTAAGAACTTAATTGTTTTCTAAATAACTAAATAACATTGTTATTTAGTAACAAGAGAGCCATTATGGAATTGTTCTATGAACAATATCTGTGAACTTTCAGAGTCTTGAATATTCTTCCTCTGCCTCGAAACAATTTCAGTTCCATCTCTTTAAAATCTTCCATATCAGTCCTTCACAGCTATCTTGCACATTTTTATTTTAGGAACATTGAGATTAAAAAATTACTTTTGACTAGAAATGCCATATTCTTCATCCTCTACTATCTCAAGACAGGCTCCATTTTTGTTCCCTTTCTGGTCCCACTAACTTTTCAAATCCAACTATAGAATAATTAAGCTCTTGACTTCAAGGATTGTCTAGTCATACTCAGTAAGCACAGGGGTTTGCATATGAGGTCTGTGTCCAAAATGTCCTTGTTTACTCCCTTCTACTAACAGGTTTTGTATTCCTGACTAATATCTGGTTGCTCTGGTCTATGATTGAGTGAATATACTTTTCTTTATGAATAGCTTGTCGATGTCCTAGGATCCTCTGGGACAAAGGCAGCTGCATACATATAAGGTGATATTAGTATTTTCCATCTTATCAGAAAAAGTCCACAGCTGGGGAGATATTAAAGCAATATTTTCAGCTCTCCACATTCCCAGGAGTTTAAATTGAAAAACCAAATAGAAAATTGCTGGCTAAAAATAGCTTTCCCCCCTCGATTCACAGTATTATAAAGAACCTCCTGCATTACCTGCTTCTTTCAAGGCCATAATGATCTTTAAAGGCCAATTCTAATGATCTTTATATCCGGGCTAGATATTATTGACTGAAACAGTGACACTCTTCTGGAGATTTTCTTCAACAGGCAGATAGAGCTCACTGCTGTAAGTACTTTTGGGGTCTTTGTCCAACATTTTCTTTTACATAGTTTCACTTCTCCCACCCCAGAAATTCATCTTCCTACTTAGTATATAGACCAGTTAGAAGGGGTCAGCCATACTTACATTTCAGCAATATTTGTGAAGCATTTGTGAATCATGGAGTCATAGAAAGGTTGGAGTTGGAAGGGACCTTAAAGATCATCAAGTTCCAAGAGCCCTGTCAAGGACAGGGACATCTCCCACTAGAAGCAGCTTGTTCAAAGCCCCATCCAACCTGGTCTTGAACACTTCCAGGGATGGGGCATCCACAGCTTCCCTGGGCAACCTGTTCCAGTGTCTCACCACTCTCACAGCAAATAATTTCTTTCTAGTATCTAATCTAAATCTCCCCTCTTCTACTTTAAAGCCATTACCCCTTGTCCTGTCACTACACTCCCTGACAAAGAGTCCCTCCCCACCTCTCCTGTAGGCCCTCTTCAGGAACTGGAAATGTACCTGAAAACCAAGGCCATATACTTATGTCAATGGAACTATTAGTAGGGTAAGTGATCACCTGGTGTATCAGAGGATGCTTGAAAGCAGTGAGTCTGTGTGGATTTTAAAACTTCTTATATGGTTCTTGCAAAAAAAAGAAACTATGAAGGCCGAATCTCCAGTCATAACATTTAGCAAGTTGAGAAAGAGGGTGGTTCTGTGAACTCATGAGTTCTGGACTCTTAACTTTGTCATAGGCTTCCTGTACTTTTCAGCAAACTGTTGGGATTAATTGCCAAATATGGAAAATTGATATAATATTAATTGTATTCTTATTCATCTACCTGTCCTTTATCTTTGGCTGTTGTAGCAATGACCATTTGCTATTTATTGTACATGGAATATTTGGGAAACAGAGCCTTGACTCAATCAGCAAGTCCTTCCATTACATCCAATAATTCTCTTGGCTGGGATTCAATAACTCAATGGCCACGACATTAACAATTCACATGCATGCTTCATTCTCAGATTGTTCTTACTCACTTCAGCAGAAGTAGTCTAATGAAATTTCATCTTGCCTGATAGAAAAAGATAAGTCTAAGGCAAACTCAGGCTTCTGTTAATGTGCTGTAATGAAAAATGTTCTGCATGCTCATCCTGGGTTCCAGTGTGCTTCAACACATTTCACTGGTCATTTTACAAAATCACTGTATTCAAATCAGGGGGATTGCATTCAGATCAGCAGAATCAATGGGATACTGGAAAATTTTCTGTGTCCTTTAAGTATTACCACATCTGGAATTAGGGTTTTAATGTTTTTCAATTTCTTAATATGTTTTTCAATTTTCTTATTTCTTGAAACAATTTTCAATTCTATTTAGGCCTTTGTTGCAGTGTAGCATCTTTGTGCTAAAAAGCAGATAGAGTCAACCATTTAAGATTAAGCTGCTTTGCTGTTTCTTGTTACAGAGCGTAAAGGGTTTTTCCCATGGTGTCTTCTGCTAGAAAAATTCCACAGATCAAAGCCTCAACTGACATGCTGATAAAGATTTTTTTTGTGTTCCTGCATTTCTTCAAACCTTGGGAAAAAAAAAAGCTTGTGTTCTTTCGAGGTGTTGAATTCTTTATCAGTGCATAGAGAGTAACCATATTTGCAAATTTACAGTGTGCTTTCCGAAAAGATTCACAACATTGCTCTCCTTTCCCTAAGCTTTGGGAAGGGAATGTTACTCTTTTTTAAAGAGCACTCCCAAGCCACATGGCTACTCATCTGTTACTGCCACATGGAGCCAAATCTGTGAGCGTTCCCGTTTCCACCTCCTGCATCTTTTCAGGGTCTAGTAGGTTTTTTCCCCCTTGTTATAAAACTTGCCATGTGTTGTTGTACAAATGGTAGATTTGGAAGTATCTTCTATCACTTTTTAGTGTGTTCTCAGCCTTATAATTCTGCATCCTTCTGGCAGCCTGGTGAAACAAAGAAACGGGGCTCAATAGCCAATGTGACTATTAGTATTCTTTATTGCAGTGCTGGGGTTGCACTGGGATTTTTCCTCGAAGTGCTCCCACCCAGTAAGGGTTTCAAAAGGGTTTTTATTTACAAAAGATTTTCATGTGCACAGTTTGCCCACAAAATTCTTATCAAAAGCACACCTATTCTAAGAAATCATTATCCATAAACACGCCTTTGATTCCGTAATCAAGCTATGTGCTGTTTCACAGTCTGCTAGACCCCCAGCACTGGAAAGCCACTGACTGTTGGTGTATGTTTGGTGTGTGCATACTTTGTGTAGGGCGTAGGGTGCATGGTTGGTGTGGCCTAAAGTGAAATCTTTGAATCAAGAAGAGGATTTTACTCAACGGGATTTGAAAACATGCCTTCAGGCATCACTGGTCAACTGATAATACATTATTGCCTTAATAACTGGTTCCCTGTTACAACTCTTTTTTCTTACCTTTCATTTTGCACATATGACCCCTGTACCCTTAGTTTCACTGAAGACAGAGTGCCTGTTGCTACTAAGGATTTTCCCCAGCTCATATCATCCTTTGTACCTTAATAATATCTTGCAATGAGATACATGAAAGATTAATCTTGTGGCTGTTTAACTTGCACAAAGTCAAGCATAGATTTCAAAACTATTTTATAGTTCCTTGGAGGCAATTATGTGAGCATTTTTTATTTCAGTCAAGTCAGGTTCAGTTACATTATCTTTATATCATTAAATGTCTTTTCTATGGCAGTGGGTTCTGGGTGCCAAGTTCCCTTCTAGACGTTTCAACAAGTTCCTGTCTAGCTGCTGGTTCACAGTGGTTTCACACTTTTGTGTTCTTGGTAGGCAACAAATGTAAAGGAAATGGAGCTGGTTTAACTGTCAACTGAAGAAGCTTCTGGTAAGACATTTGTACCATAGAAATTTTATAATTTAAGAAGACCAAGACCAGACAAAGGAGGGAAAAAAGAGATTGCAGTGATAGTAGGCTTGCTGTTAATTCTGATTTTTCCACTGTCTTCTTGAACCCAAGATAAACAATAGATAAGAAATAAAGAAGAATACAGACAAACTATGTACAATTTTTTTCACTTACATCAATTTTACAATAGATGTATTGCATAAAAATATATTTGGTGTGTTTAAGGTACCTATATGTCTAAAACTACAATTAAATACCTAGATGTCATTTAGATGCGCAAGAGATCCTTCAAGATCTGGTTAAAAATAATGCTTCTTTTCTATTATTCTAGGTCAAATGAAGGTAATCAAAGTCTCAAGACCATTAAGGTCTGCAGCAAATACTGCACAGGCAGTTTGAATGTACAGACCTAGTACTTAATGTGACATTCCCTGCTTAAAAGTGCCGCTGCTGATTAAATGATACAGGGAAACTTGTCAAAAAGATGTCTTGGGAAGTGAGAAATGTGATTTGAGAGAATGTTGATTTCTTGACTTGCTGGTTTTTTTTTTTTTCTAAAGACTGGTTTTTGAGTACAGTTTTGAATGCAGGGGAACAGGAAGTGATAAGTACTTAATCCCAGTTTGAAAAGTTACTTTCTGATATTTCTAAGGGTAAGTTATTCAGGTATTGGTTAGTTGGTTTAACTGTAGAGGACTGTAATGTCTCAGAGGATCCCAAAGACAGATTATTATTGACATTTTATTTCTACACGTTTCCTTTTGACATCCTAGAATTTATATTGGGGTGTTTCTCAAGAGATATAATAAAGGAGGTTTCCCCACTTATATGGTATTTTTTAGAGGCATTACGTGTAACTAATTCTGATTAAGAAGATAGTGCTGCAGTTAAGGATTGTGTGACTTTTGGGGCTATTTTTACATTCTATCATTTTCACACTCTTGTCTGATACTTTCAGAAAGTGTTGCTACTTGGATGTGGAGTTGGTATTGGTAGCTTTGGATACTATGGGCCATATTCAGACAGCAGTTTCTAGAATACCATTTATCCTCTGAGGACAGTTGCTTATGAAGGGGACAGTGACCTCTATCTGTTGAAATTTTGTGTTCAGTCTGAGGCAGGTGTTCTCTTTAAGTAAAAATAACTTTCAGGGGTTTTATCCATTATACTTCACCTTGGAAGCTGAAGGTTTTATTCTTATGTTACAAATTTGGAATAATTTATAATGAAAGGAAATATTGAAACAAACCCATCAGAGAGTGGTACTGTTCATTCCTCTGTGTATGCCTTGTGAATTTTCAGTAATAACTTCATCATTAAGTCACTCTCTTTCTGCTATATTAGCAGATATTTTGCCAAGGTTGCAGTCATACCAATAATCAGTGGCTTAAATGATTCTATCCCAATCCACAGGTTCTCTTTCAAGAATCTATATATTACATGCAAGTATTTTTCTTGAACAATCATTAACTTCTACAATATTATCTATTAGCTTTTACTTGTGGCACAAAGTCAACATGAAGATACGCTACTTTCTCAAGTGATTATTCCTCTGTGACTGCCCTGCTTATTGAAATCTAAGAAGCTTTGTATTATATTTTGAAGCTCTGTAACTACCAATAGTGGAATGGTACGTGCCACTAAATTCTTTCTCATCTGGACATCTGATTATTTTCCTCTATGTTTTATATGTGCTAGCAGATATCTCAGTTACCTTACAGGGTCCACCATGGCACCAGATATCAGTGCTTAGACACCCAAGCCCTGCTTGTTCTCAGCAGAACAACTGATTTTTGCCCTTCTGGAAATGGGCTAAAAAGAAGACTTGGTTTTTCTGGTCTGTGGCTTCTACAGCTCCATGGTTTACCTGGATGTTCTGGCAAGCTGTGGCTCCCTTGAAGCTCGCACAGCAGCCTTCCATTCCTTTTCCTTTTCCATCCAGAAAGACTGACTATGCTTTATAACACACTTTCCTCAAGGCGAGGAATGTTTTAGAAAGAGGAGAAAGCTGTATGTCTTCCATACAGGAAGATATAAACTGTATTAGATATGTAGTATTTTTTAGAGATTTTTTTCTGAAATGTAGTTTCACCTACAAAGCCTGTGATTAACTTATATAAATTTTATTTCTATTATTTCTTTTTCATGTGTCTTTTTCACCTTTGTCCTTTCCATGCTGTGCTTATTTACTTGCATTGTAGTGACTCCTACAGGATACACACAGGTTCCAAAGCCTCGTTTGTTAGACATTCTACAGAGATCCTTGCTCTAAAACTTTCAATCAAGAAACAGCAAAAACAGAATCAGAAGGCATAGACTTTATTCCTATTTCAAATTTCAGAGGTTTTTCACTTTGCTCATCTTTGACACACACCATGGGAGGTATGATATATTAAAAATGTACACTTTTTTAGCAGACTGTTCAACCTGACCATCTTCATTTGGCAGTTACTGTTAGATATCTTTTGCTTTAATAGCAATACTTTCTGTAAGCTTTGAATTTTCTTAAGGATTTCTTAAATGAGAAAGCTTTTAAAAGAGAGCAGAATTTGTCTTTCCTTTGATTTAATAGTCTGTTATTTTTCCTCACAGTAACATGTTTTAATGTGATTCAAGATGACTGATGTTCATAATTTCTACAGAGGATTTTGGTTTCCAGAGCTACATAGTGTTTCTGTAGAAACATTGTGCTTTTATTTCAGTCCTTTGATACTAAGTTTTCTGTAAGACCAAATTGTTATTTTATTTCCTGAGAATGAGGCATTCAGTGTGTTTTACTATGTGTGAATTCATGAGTGCAGTCACTTTTGGAGAAATGAGTTGATTAATTTGACATTAGTTGACTAATATGACATTGCTGTTTTGTCATAGAATCATGGAATTGTTTAGGTTGGAAAGGACCTCTTTAGGTCATCAAGTCCAAGCCCCCTGGTCAAGCAGGGTGAGCAAGAGCTGATAGGATGTCTGTTACCTCTTCTCTCATTGGGCACTTCTGTGAGAATACCCACACTGATGAGCTCTCCCTGAGGCATCTCTTTTCCAGGCCGAACAGCCCCATCTTTCTCAGTCATCCCTCTGGTCTCAGAGGCCTGGGATTCCTGAAGGCCAGGCTTAGCTGTAAAGACTGAGGCAAAGAAGGCTTTGAGAACCTTGTCTTTTTCCATGTCATTTGTCAACATTCAGCAGTGGGCTCATGTTTCCCCTGATTTTCCTTTTGCTGCTAACGTACTTGTAGAAACCTTTCTTATTGCCCTTCACATCCTTCACCACATTCAGATCCAGGTTGGCCTTGGCTTTACTAACCCACCCCTGTGTTCAGCTCTTGTACACTTATGTCTGAGTTCAGTTAGGAGGTCCTTCCTCACCTCTGCAGGCCTCCGGCCCCCTTTGCTTGATTTCCAGCTTGTTGATCTTGAACTTGGAGGTGGTGATCTTTGAATATCAACCAGCTCTGCTGGACCCTTCTTCTCTCCAGGGCCATACCCAATGGGATATGGCCCATTGCTACATCACTGTGGTCAATGGCTGACACATTTTTACTACATTTTGAAGCTTTTGGTTAAAATTTATTGTCTCCTATTTCTGATTAAGAAATTCTATGTAAAAAAAACCTTGACAGATACAATGGTTAAAGGATTTTAGATTTATTTTTAAATGATCAGTGTATTTAATATAGCTATTCTTTTCCTGTCTTCACTGCCAGAAGTATTATCCTGAAAATTCTCTGATACTGCTCCTTTACATTGCACTGACAGTCCTCTGACTTTACCTATCACATCAAAGAAAGGAGAAACTGGAGAAAGCAATAGGAAACTAACAGGGCTGTGTCTGAGCTGGAACCTGCCTTTACCAGAGTGTGTATCCTATGTGCCATGTGTCTTTCAGGAATTGGAGAACCAAATGTTGGAGTTTGACAGTAATGGTGGGAGATATTTCTTGCAAATTTTAAAAGAGCTGGTCTTGCCCTTCCAAGGTCTAGAGGGTCTCTGGTAGGGTGTACTTTCTATCACTTCTGTTGGAGCCATGTTTTTATTGTTCAAGCTATCATGTGTAGAAGAATTCAAGATTAATGAAAGCCAAGGGAAAAATTAGAGAGAGATGGATTTTTGAGGACTGGTGAGAAGAAAACATGCTCTGGTGTGAGGAAAGGAGTCTTGCATCCTGACTCTGGTTACTCATCTTCATGTATTTTATATGACTTAATGACTTCCAAAAACCTTCTTATCATGGGATTACAGAGCCTGCAATATAAGCATGCCCGTAGACAGAAGCAGTCTAATGCTACAGTGCAATCTAAATAGGGTGATTAGACAAAGGCTTGAAACAAGACCTCAGCTAATTAGTCTCATGGTAACCTGGTGCCTGCTGGTTTTATCTCCTGTTTCATCCACTTTTGTATGAACTTTTTTTCTAAAAAGGCTGTTTCAATTTCTTCATGCTACTTGGGGAAGGTGGAAAAATGATAGGTAAAATGTGTTTGAATGTGTGGGGAATATTTCTTCATTACAAGTCATTAGTCTCTCTAGTCTATATTGCCACCCAGCTGTGATCAAAGAAACAAAGATATTACAGGGCTTGAACATTTTGCTTTTGCTTCTCATCAAGAAACAGATTACAGGGTATTCTTTATTTGCAGTAGGAGAGAGTATGAGCAGACTACAACCTGGAGGGTGGAAATGGCATTTGTAGCATTAGTAATCACCATCTGAGCTTGTAAAGAAAACATTCCTTCAAAGGACCCAGGGGCGGTGGGAATCCTTCTCCTGTAGGATGTTGTACTTGAACTCGACAGCTGCCTTTTGCTGCCTGTGAGAGCTCCTCTTTTCTTCCCTTTCCTTCGACACACCTAAGCTCATACCTGTAACTTTACTGTGCATTTACAGTTCAGTTTCACTGAGTCCTAAAGGCATCAAGGTATCCAAGTGCTTTGTTCAGTGTTGTGGATAGTGGAGCCAACTGTGGTCTGATGACATCTGCTTCTGTGTGCAGCACCAAGGTAGGACTGGAAGGAAAAAATGAACATACATATTTGATGAAATGCATTCTAATCACTATACAAATAACAATATTGCAAAACTTGCATCCAGTGTCCAGGCTTATGAACATGCAGGCATAGAGGGGATAGCGAAAAAAATGCTTACCCATATTTGATGAGTAGATAACACAAAATTAAAAAAAAATATGCACTCATGTTTTACTTATATTTTTTTCTTTCATTTTTTTTAGTTTTGTGGTGGCAACAGAGAAAGAATAAGAATTTGCTGTAGATTTGTCTTGCCACACAGGTATGTAAAATGTAGTACCTATCTAAAGGCAGCCATATTACAGAAATGTATTTGCTACCTTGCAAGCTGCATTATTTTATTGTGTGTTGAACCAACTTTCTTGGATTATGATAAGTTAAAAAATTATTTCTGTGTGACATCAAATTCCATGAATACAAACTCCAGTGTTAGAGGCTGTTTTGCACAGCTTCTTTCAGATCACCTGCACTCTCCAATCAAGTGCTTTTTTATATTTCAGGTGCTCTTCAGAGTTTATTCACACCTCAGGTTAAGTTTGTTGTATGACAAGCTGATTTCCTTTTCCAAATTAACTGTGTATTGACTCTGAGACCAGCAGCACTTGGGTTGTGATATGCCAGGATCTCTAGCACAGGAAAACGAGTCACACTGGTTCAGCATGTGTCCAGTGCAATATAAAGAGTAATTCATCAAGGAGCTGCAAGGTTTGAAAGTGGGTGCACATGGTAACAATGAGCTGAGTTTTTCCAGAGGAACATTGACTCTTTTTATTTACATTTGTGGCAATTTAGTCTGAAAAATCACTTAAATGTTGTGGGAAATGTGTGCAGATAGATCTAGGTCACATGATTTTGATTCTTCCTTGAGTTTAATGTTTTAAAAGCAGAATGTAAGTTTATAATTAACAAAGGATTAAAACTAACTTCTCTGTTTCTGATGATCTGCTTTTCAATGTAAACATCAGAGCATTGTGTCCTCAGCAGGCTGAACTCACCTGTGTCAAGGAGTAATCCGAAAGTGCAGTGAAAGCCAGAGAAGTGGTCAAACCAGAATGCTTACAGTGATGTGAATTCAGCAGTGTACTGCACAGGAGCCGTGCTGAGTGTTTCATAGCGCTTTCTGGACACGTCACATCGATAAAGTTCTTTCACTTGTGCTTCTGTGAGCGCTGCACAGCAAGAGGCATTCCATTCCTTTACTGCCGGTGATAAATGAGNNNCTTTACTGCCGGTGATAAATGAGCTGAATTATTTGGACTGAAGACATCAGAATCAGAAAGAACTTGGCATGATTATCAAATCAATCTGCAGCAAGTTTTAGGGCAAATAACAGTATGGTCTTTCAAATATGCCAAAGAAAACAGCTTGCATTAGAGGTACCAAGGAGATGACAAAAGGTGCACCCGTACAGTGCCATTTGAGGTTTCTTTTCAGAATATCACTGCCCTTCAGACATTATGACCGGAGAGCACGTGATACTGGATATAGAAAGAGATGTAAATTCCTGAAAAGAAGCTAGTGATTCTGTGAAGTTCTATTTCAACAGGGACTTTTAGGGATTCAAGGGTTTGTTCATGCCCTTAAGGAGATCACGGAATCCAAACACCAAGCTGGTTATGAAGAGCTGGGAATACATGGACATCTGGTAATTAAATCACAATATAGGGTAGGAGCCCACAAATGTGTTGAAGGTTCTGTGTCTGCTATAAGCTCTCTAGCCTGGAGAAGATAAAGAGGATTCACACTCTTCCCTCATCCAGGATGCACTGCCTTTTCCAGATTAGCCTGTTCATATTTTGAAGGACAGAGCATCTTTTTTATAATTGCATGTACTGAGCAGCTCACCTGCCCACCACCAGAATTACATTCATGGTCTCTGTTTTCCTTCCTGTGATTAATTTGGCATGAAATATTTCCTATGATTGGTTTGTATTTTCTCTCTTTTATTTGTCATATCAATTTATTTGTCACATCAATTACTGAGCTCCTCAGTATATGCAATTACAATTTGGTTTTTTGTGAGAACAGGCTCAATTTTTTGCTGTGTGTTGCTGGAGTGCCTAACAAGAAGAAGCTGAGGCACTGCAGCATTCCTGCAGTAAAACTAATAAGTAATGATAGTAATAGAAGGACTGGTTTGTTGAATAAATTTTGAAAGGAACTGGTAGAGCTGACTTAGAGTGGAGTGAATGCTGCCAGACATTTTCCAGGGAGACGTCAATCATATTATCTTCCTAGAAAAAGTAAGCAAAATAAGGGAAAAAAAGAATTACGGAGTGCTTAGTGCCCTTGGGGCAGGGAGAATATATAGCTCCTACTGTGAAAAGATGCAAGAGACAGAGTGCACAGAGATGTTAAATGCCTGTTAGATATTAGAGGCTGTCACAACAATGAACTGTTCTGGGCACCTCAATATCAAAAAGAGATGGCGAAGAATTCAGAAATGAAATAAATAAATACCATTAAAGATATACTCTTTTTGAAAAATATCACAGAGCTAAGTCACTTCTCTTGTTTATTTGTTACATTTTCTTTGCAAAGTAATATATGGATCCAATTTAATAATAATGGTTCTCTGTTGAAAACTTTTCAGTGGAGCAAGTTGAAGACATTTGAGATCTATTTGCTTACCTTCCTTAAGTGGACCTCTGAGAAGCAGTGCGGAGATGCCCAGGTGAGCACTCAATGAAAGCCACTGATCTAATAGTGTAACTTTAAACAACTGCTTTGCATGTTAACTAATGTCAGAAGAGACAAAGCAGAGGTGGACGAAACGTACTGCATGTATTCTGCTAGGTAGACAAAAAGCATTTGTTTGAGGAACCAGGGTCTGTTCCCATCTGCTGTAGATGTGCTTTCATCTGCAGTTCTCTGAAGGGCTTAATAAACAGGATGAAGCATAATGGTCAAGTGTCAGCAAGACACAGGGGGATGATCTGAGACAGCCATCAGGGTTTCACCAAGGGCAAGTTCTGCCTGACCAATCTAGTGACCTTCGGTGATTGAGTGATTACATCAGTGAAGAGCTATGGACATCGTTTACCTGGACTTCTGTAAGGCCTTTGCCATGGTCACCCACAACATCCTTTTTTTTAAATAAGAGAGGTATGGAATCGATGGGTGGACTAGTCAGGGGATAAGGAATTGGCTGAGTGGTCACAGCCTGGGAGTAGTGGTCAACAGCTCAATATCCAGATGGATATTGGTGACAAGTGGTGTCCCTCAGGGATCTGTATTGGGATTGGTACTGTTTTATATCTTCATCAATGACATAGGCTGTGGTATTGAGTGTACCCTTGGCAAGTTTGCTAATGACAGCAAGCTGAGTGGTGCAGTTGACACGCCTGAGGGACGGGATGCTATCCAGAGGGACCTGGACAAGCTCTAGAAGTTCAACAAGGCCAACTGCACTATCCTGCACCTGGGTCGGGACAACCCCTGGTATCAATACAGGCTGGGAGATGAAGGGATTGAGGCAGCCATGAGGGGAAGGACTTGGGGAGGTTGGTGGACAATAAGTTTGCCATGAGCTGGCAATATGCACTGACAGCCCAGAAGGCCAATTGTATTCTGGGCTGCATCAAAAGTATCGTGGCCAGCAGGTCATGGGAGGTGATTATGCCCATGTACTCTGATGTGGTGAGACCCCACCTGGAATACCGTGTCCAGCTCTGGATCTCACAGCACAAGAAGGACATGGACCTGTTGGAGAGTCTCCAGAGGAGGGCCACAAAAATAATCAGAGGGCCAGAGCGCCTCTTCTGAGGAGCAGACTGAGAAAGTTCAGCCTGGAGAAGAGAAGGCTCTGGGGAGACGTTATTGTGGTCTTTCAGTGCTTAAAGAGGGGCTACAGGAAAGATGGGAACAAACTTTTTAGCAGGGCCTGTTGTAATAGCACAAGGGGTAATGGTTTTAAACTAAGAGGGAGATTCAGACTACATATAAGGAAGATATTCTTTTATGATGAGGGTGGTGAAACACTGGCACAGGTTGCCTAGAGAGATGGTAGATGCCCCATCCTTGGAAACATTCAAGGCCAGGCTGGACAGGGCTTTGAGCAACCTGATCTAGTTGAAGATGTCCCCACCTATTGCAGGGGCATTGGACTAGATGACCTTGAAAAGTTCCTTTGAATCCAGACTATTCTATGATAAGACAGGGGACAGAAGATGGTCAGCTGAATCTGAAAAACCTCAGATATAGTTAATAGTACATATCTTAAATTACCAGCAGAAATGTTAATAAGGATACCTCCTTCAGCAAAATGCTGGTCAAAGAGTTGGTATTAAGAGTTTTAAAACTCTTCAAGAGACAAAAAGATAGTGAAGTCAGCTAAATGTAAACTTAGCAAAGAGTGATTCACTGTGATTCACCAAAATGAAACTGCGGCTGATACCGGTTTCATTTCTATAACCTTATTTGAGAGCAACCCTGAAAACTGTTCTGAGAGAACTATTTTGTACTCTGTCATTCAGAAAGCTGTGTGTGTCTGGACTGATGGTGTAATGGCCTGGCAACTGAGCACATTCATAAAAATATTCAACATGGTGTTTTATCCGTAGTGTGGGATCTAATGAGACAGCTGAAGAAGTCAGACTTGCAAATCACTCTCTCAAAAGACTCTTTGCTGTAATGAGTTTTCTATTCAACCTGTAGATAATCCATTGTTATTTTTCCAAATATATGCAGGTGGGCAGCAATCGAATAATTTTAAAATCCTTTGTAGTCCTTAATTTTAATTAAGGTATCAGATACCTCATTTAATTAAGTGATTGCATTATTGAAAGATGGTATTTGCACAATGAGGTTTCTGTATTGTTACCTTGTCAAATAGAGATCCATCCTATTATGGTACAGCACAAATAATACCATTTCCACATGCAGTTTAGAAAGCAAAATGTCTTGCAGGTGACCTTTCACCACTTCTACTCAGCCTGGTTCTCCCTCGTGAGGAATTCCACTTTCAGGTTCGGTAAATTGGATGCTCTGGAAGCTTGATCTGATCAGACATTATTATGAAACACCAAATTTGTATGTTAAAATTGAGGCAAAGGGCAAACGACAACAGAAGTAGAAATGCCACACTTGATGGACCAGATTCTCATTTTATTTCTATCAGTTATTGCAATGTAGTGGAATTACTTCAGCACAATTTTGCCATAAGTAAACAATCATGACATTATCGTGGTTAGATAGGAAGCACCATCCAGTGACTAGAAAAGAATTACTTAATCTACTGTAATGACAGCTGCTTATTTTCTGCATGTTCTCAAGAAAATGACTTGGCTTTGTCACTCTGTTTTCTGTTGGTTTAAACAGGTCACACTAATGCTTTGCTAACTTATTGGATCGTTGTGAGGATAGTTGAAGTTTTTCAAGCACTTTGATACCTCCAGGTAAAAGGAGGAAATAAATGTAGCTACACAGTTTTTCTAGGCTGTATTGAGAAGAGATGCTGCAATTGGCAGAAGTTCACAATCTCGGTGGTTGGCATAACCCCTTCACAGCAGGGTCTTGTAATGTAGCTGGTTATGCAAAACTGAACGATTGAGCATGCCTTTATGTCTTAGAAGGGGACTGGAGTAGTGTGTTTCAAAAAGAGAGTGATGAGTTTTCTTTTTTAATTGAGCAGGAATGACGGGATAATTTCTCTGGGATGTGGGAAATTGTGCATTATGGATTCACTGTGATAAAATGTACACTTGAAGGGTAGGGGAAAGGCAGCTTTAAGTCACCACTTTCCACATTTCTGTCTTCTTGATCTTTTCACTTTCCACAAATCAAAGAATGTAGCTAATTATGCATGTTTATGCTTGAATGCCTTAGTCTTTTTTCTGCTACCAAGAATACAAAGACTAGTCTACATACAGATGCCCTTTTGCCCTAACACACATTGGGCACTGGGGATTGCGAGAGACAGGTCAAAGGGCTATTATAAAACCACATCGAATTGCATTTACTAATACCTAACCGAAATGATCCTTCCTGCAGCTTAAGGACTGCTCATCCTGTCCATCACCGGAATCAGGAATGCAGAGTGAATTACTCCTTTCTTCTTCTTTTTTTTTGGTAACATTTTGTATAAAATCATTCGTGCTCTTTTTTCTTTCAACTCCTTATAGAAGGTCTTATTTTCTAAATCTCTTATTGTTGCTTCTACTCTCTTTTTGAGTGATTCTGCTCAACTGACTCCTTCTGGGGACTGCCTGGGGTTCCAGTATTTTTTGAGACCAGGAGGGGGATAAGAGGTCTGCCAATAACATAAGAAAAATTCCCTCCCAAACCAAATTTTACTTTCAACCCCAAAATTACATCGATTAACATAATATATATGAGAATGTAATCATATAATGATATAATGAGAATATAATAAGACCCCAATCGATGCAAGCATAGCCTTTTTTGTATCTTTAATAGTAGTTCAGCACTGCTAAATCCTAATAGTTCCAAGAACCATGATTTGGGATAAAAAACCCTACAGATTGAATTGATCCTTTAGTTAGCTGCTTGGGTTTTGTCCCTTGGCATGCAGCTTTCTCTTCAGCTCTAGGGATTAGAAACTTAATTTGGCTTCCAATGAAGCTGGGGATTAGTACATTATTACTGTATTCAAAAAATCTGGAACTACAAGAAAAGCCCTAAGTATCACAAAAATTTTGATTAAATTTAGAAAATTAGTGGCATTAGTCATTTTCCTAAAGAATATAAATCCGACAGCCACTGATTTGTTAAATAAGTCTATTTGTATATAATTGTTAGTAATCTACAAAACCATTTTAAACTCAACTAAAAATAGCTTTCTGTCATACGGGTTCAGACAGCAACGATTTCTTTGTCTTTTCTGCTTCATTCAGCACGTTGAAGCTATAAGGTACATCTTTTACTAAATTTCCTACATGCTTTCAGGCTGCTGTGTTTCAAGTTGAAATAGCCTACATATAAGATGCAGCAAACAAAAGATAAAACATGAAGGATGTTTATTTCTGTATGCAGATTTGCCTGCATATGCAGTTTCACACATCAGAATTAAGTTTGTAACTTCCACAGGGTAGTTTTCCACCTGTAGGAGATATAAAGCAATGAAGGATGATCAAGATGTTTTTTTTTTCTAGTATTTTCTATTTACTATTAATCTGTTTGTGATTCTGACAGACTTGTTCCAAAGTCTATTAAAATAAGTGGCAGACTTCCACAAGCTTTGGATCCATCCTTAAATAACTAATAACATTGATGATGTATTTTCACTTGAAAGCATAAGGTTGGCATAGTAATTGTTGTGTCTCATATAGGCAAAGCAGATCAGTGAGAATTGCAGTTTGTCTAAGCCAGCTCAATTTTAATAGAGAAACTAAATTTGTGACTTATACCTTCTCCAACATCAGTACATTTCTGCTCTCAGCAGTGGCCGAAATCTGTCTTGGTTTACAATCTACAAATTCTCAGTAAAATACTGAGATTTTACTGTGTTTATGTCGAGGCAGAATTTGGCCCAATATCCTAGAATTTATTTATGTGTATTCTCAAAGGCCAGATTCTATTCCTGCATGAAAATCCACACATGAATTTTTTAGAAACCAATGATAATTTGCTAACAATTCGACAATAATGTTCCATCTTGCTTACCTTCTAGGCTCTAAAGCACAGCCTTAGAGCATCAATAATTCCCATAATATACAGCTAAAAAACTCTCATCTGAGGAGTGGTGTCCTCTGTTGCAGAGTATTTGCTGTAGAGGCAATAATACTAATGTATTCACAAATGTTTGTTTGCAATATATAGAAGGCAAAAGCACATTTGAAATTGGTGGAGTTACATGTCTATAGTCCTTTATGAAAATCCTCTTAAGTACCCTAGACAAAATTTTGCACATCTAAACCCCCTGAAAGTCATGCAGCATGGCATCAAGCAAATGTAAAACCTCTAGTGAGCTGTGAGGTGCCTTCTGAGATGCACAGTAACATCTGTTAGTGCAAGGGGTTTAGTTCACAGCTTGCTGATAAAGCAAATTCTACATCCATGAAAAATAGCTTTGAGAATGGGGATGAGAAGTTAATACTCCAGAAATTTTAATGTAGCCCAAATTCCTCAGTATTTAGCTGCAGATACACCCTAGGGATCTGGAGGGCTGCTGATGCGCAACACCATGCTTGGCTGTGTGTGAGTTTGAGAGCTTTGGAGTTGGAAATCCAACAAGCTTTCTTGTTTGGGACAGGATGAAGCTCTTAAGAACCTGGATGTAGAGTCAGCTACTCAAGTGCATGCTCTTTCACTAGTCAGCCTGCAGTTTTCTGAAGAAGCAGTGAATTTAGCTGTCATGTTTAATCCACTTGTAGTCACAGAGGTAAAAAGCTGGGGAATCTGCAGGTTTTTTTGGGTCTCTTGGCGGCTGCTGCTGAAGCAGGCAAGATGGCATGAAACCAGGAGAGTATCCATCAAAAAATAATGTGAATGAAAGACTCCAGTACAACAATTTGTTACAGAAATTTTCTGACCAAATCAGGGGTCATTTACACATTCTTGGTATGAATGAAAAGCACAATCAAAAATAGTCTGCCTCTACTGGTGTATAAAATTATTAGGTGCTAGAAATTCAGTTGTTCCAATTTGGTCATGGAAGAGAAGAAAAGACTACACAGAAATGCATTTCTGGTCCATCTCATCTTGCTGTCTAAGGTGTTTGATGATAATGAAGAAACTAACCTTCTGCTGATCTCCAAGCACACACTGTGGTTATTCTGAAAGCTGAAATGGAAGAACAGGAAAAACCAAGACTCTCCCAAGCAAATTTCTTCAAGGTGTTTGGTAGCATTTCAAGCTGCTTGGATTACTTGTGTGGAGTTCAAACAGTCTGTAGTCCAAATTAACTTGCATTTATGTTTAAACACTCTGAAAAGAGCAAGCAGCAGTAAGATGCTTTCTTGGTAATATATGATCGTGCAATCAGCCGGTAGATGGAAGCCAGGGCAAGGAGCTTGCGAAAAGAATGGGACAAGCAGATGAATGAATCATTTAATCTGAGCAAGCCATGCTAATTCCTAACCTTAATGTTTAGAAAAGTCTTGGGATTGACATTAAATTTTGGCACATGCTACAAAAAATGTCTTCTGTGCTCACTTAAGAGGTAGTTCTCTTTGGCATCTATTTTGAAGAAGGGAGGAATTGCCCTTCAAGGTCCCTAGGGCCACAAGAGACACGTGTTTATCGTAGATTGGTAAGGTTAGGGGCGATTGATCCTTTCTCCAAGAAAGAGCAACTTAAAAACAAGATTGCAGTTGCTTTTAATTCATCAGGTTATGAATATATTCCATTACTGGTTCTTGAACAAGTAGTGTGTCTGTTTTCTCTAAACTGAATACATACATATAAAATCAATTCTTTTAAAATCACTTTTAAATTGAAGGGCAAACAACAAATTATTAGAGAAGGTCTTTTTGTGTTTGTACTCTCAAGCTATGTATTGATCTTCATTTCTCCAGCGTTGACAAATGCTTTACATGAATGTCACGTCATGTATGACAAGTTGAACCAGCAGATGTTAAGCGTTGCTCCAGTTACCAAAGAAACATGCAGATGTTGGTGAGTAACCAGTATCCAGGTGTGTTTCTCAAAAGAACTGTCCGTCAGAGAGCTCTGATATTATCAGGAAATAATGTCTCAAGTTTGTGACACTGCTACATTTCCATCTGTCCCCAAAACTGATGGTGGCACTTGTGTCTATCCATGTGCCATTTCGTTATGAGCTGAAGTTTAGAACCATAAATCATTCTGTTGCACAGTAGTGGCAGGTGCAGGATAACAGATGCAGTCTCCAATACACTAAGAGAGTGCCGTGATTTATTTGCATTACGGCGGTCTGGGGTTAGCAATCTGCTTGGAACTGGAGAACCATATGGTGCATGGCTGCTAGATGAGAATATTTGCCTGTAATAATGGACTGTATTAAAATGCAAGCTCCAATATTTAGCCTTGGGAAGTGTCTCTTGACACAGGTGTCAGCTCCTTGAGATGCCTGCAGGCTACATTTTGTGAGCTAAAGTGCACAGTGTCATTGATCTTATGACAGCAAGCTTGGCATCTGGGTGCAAATGTCCAATAGAGTGAAGTGCTTAAACATGCAAATTTTCCCACTGGCCTCTAAGTTAGGCATGTATCCAACAACCTAACTTGAAGGAGGGTTTACAGGAAGAAGTTTTCTGATGAAGCACCCGTTGTTGTTGTACTACTTAGCTTTTAGTAAAAGCAATGGCTCTGAACAGATGGGCAAAGGCGGGACAGCTCTGTGGTTAAGAGTCTAGAGATAAAAATTACCAGAAGTGAGGAGCACGCAAAGACGCCAGAGAGATCGGTGAGTGCGGGTCGGGAGGAGAGTGTCATCTCCATTACCGATTTCTCTGTACAGAGACCTGAGAATACACGAAGCAATTGGTCTAATAACAGTGCTTCCTACAGAGATCTCAGGCCAGGGAAAGCATGAAAATGCACTGATGTCATTTAAGGATAGTTAAAAGTGGTATTTATGTAACTACAGGCCCATTATTCTGATCTCAAAAGCATGTGAAGTTTGGGAACACATTGTGAGGGAACAGCCAGGGCTGGCAGTTCCAGTGGAGCTGGAAGGGGTGGGTGGAAGCCTCAGGCAAGGCTGGTCAGGGCAATTAAGGCCTATTAGTGCCCTCAGGGCCCTGACACATATTTTGATGGAAAAAGAAACCGGAGACAGTGAAAAAATGGAGGATGAGATAAATTGTAGCTTGGGTTTACTGAATGTGAATTGCATTTGAATAGCCCGACATCCTTCTTTGCTAACTCATTTTCTAGACAAAAGAAATGCCATCAGTGTCATCTGTCCGGCCTACCACACCACAGGGAAATGGGAGAAAACACAAATTAGCGGAAGAAATGTCAGGTGAATGAGGAATTAGAGGAGAGACGGCAGCAGTTGCTTTTGAAGGGGAATGTAGTGAGTGGAGGAAAGGCAGGAGTGGAGCTCCTCAAGGGGTAGCCTAGTGACTGATTTCTGAAATATTTTCACATCATTTTAATGTGGGAAACTGCTGACAAAACTTGCTTATGACACTGTATTATGGGAAGTGATCCTACTTTCTAGATGGGTAAAACGTGTAAAATAAGTCACTCCTAATAATTATCCGGGAATCAGGATTGTTTCATTTGCACTGGTTATGTAAAAGAATGATAGCAGAACTTGACTGGGCACCCCTCCACACAGCTTCCCTCCTCTGCTGTCACCAAGGTCTTAGATTTGGCAATGTCATGGTTTAGGCCTAATTGTCCTATGGTGGCCACACATGCCCTTCCCCTCGCTCCAGGAGAAAAAGAGGGAGAGATAAAGAGATTTATTAGTTTAGAATGAACTAAGATACTTTGATGGAATACTAATATTGAAAGGAAAAAGGAAATAATGAAATACATACAATATGGTATCAAGCTCCCAGGATGACGTTACCAGCAGGCACTGGGGAAGTCCCAGACTGGACTCAGCAATGGATGGGAACTAGATTCCAGCCTTGGAGTCAGGAATATATGAATCAGGATCAAAGGCAAATAGACAGATGGGGTCCTCTTTGGGCGTCAGCCATTGAAGAAAGAGAGCTGACCCTTTGATCCCTCAGCTTTTTTACTGAGCATGAGGCAGATGGGATGGAATACCCTGTTGCTTAGTTTTGAGTCACCTGTCCTGTCTGCTTCTCCTCCCAGGTGTGACCCCTCTATGCTTTTCCATTTCTGACCCTTCAACGGGGCAAATAACAAAATTGGCTGGCCTTGGTTGTTATAGCAATAAGTATAAGCAAGGGCCTCTCTGTACACTGTTCCCTGGCATGATGTACAAACATTGGTCTTATCACTCTGAGAACAAACACTTTTCTTCACAAGAAGTTAATTTCAGAGAGTAAGAATAGGTCTAACTAAGATGTAAAATCACTGAACAGAGAGTTGGTTCTATTTTACCACACACCAGGACAGGTGAAATGAAATCAGCTGACCCCACAATGGTCTAATTTCAGGACCTATTTGTTCATAAAGATGTAATTGTCAGTAATCTGAATCTAACAAGTAGTACCCACGCCCATTCTCATCTCTAAGAGTCAAAGGACGTTACAGAGAACAGTGAGAACCTGGCATCAGATAAAGAAATAAAGGCACGGAGGTGGAATAACTTGCCAAAAAACACAGAAAAGGGAGTCATGCAGACAGGAACAGATCCCAGGAGTCTTGATCTTAGTACACTACCTTGTCTACTGGTCCTTGCTGCCTCCCACAGTAGCCTTGGTAAAGTATAGCAGGATCTTGAGGTAATATTAAAAAAGGCAAGATTGCAGTTTTACAGACATACACAATAAAGACTTCCACCCCATTTTTCATCATCCGAAGCTGCTGTAAGGAATTATTCTGAAATTTTATACTTAAAGCGTTATGGGTAATGAAGCAATTTGCAGGTATGACTAGTAGCTCTCCTGGCCCAGTAACTATCCAGTAGGTATTCTTCCAGGCTGAACGTGAACGTGAGCGAGGCAGAGAAGACAGCTCTTTGAAAGAGGAAATGTTTGGCTCAGAGATACAGCATTTTGTGGATGAGAGTTTTTAAATGCAAAAAGAACAGACAAGAAGGAGGAAGACCTTTTAGACTCGTTAGGCATTAATTCAGAGGAAATCGTTGCAAACCTAAAAGTGGAAACGGTTGGCACCAGCAATAAATCACTGAAGTGACTGATTACCCAGCTGTTTTATCCAACAACATCCACACGGACGATATACAGAGAGTGTGTCTGGATGTGACTGATGAGATAAAGAGCAGAGCGATATCAGCTCTGGTGGGAACGGCTCTTTTCAAGGAAAAAGTAAAAAATTCCCAGATTTGAGAAAAAGATAAAGAGAAAAGGGAAAGGGATAATGAAATGGGAAGGAAAAAAAGGAGGGAGAAAAAGGATATGAGAAAGGAAAAGGAAAAAAATGTGGGAAAAAGGGGATATGAGAAAGGAAAAGGGAAAGGGAAAGGGAAGAGGGAATTTTCCACGGCAGCTAGCTGAGAGGTGAAGCAGTGATGGTGGTGGTGAGTGTTCCCAGACAGTCCTGTTCTCCAGTGCAGCTGGTGATCCCTCCCAGATTCTTCCTACAGTAACCGTATGATTTCACCGGGATGTGCTCCACCTCTTTATTAGTCACCCTTACTTCTGACACTAATCAGGCCATTTTATTGCTCACGTGTTGCCTGTGCTAACTGGCCCCGTGGCTTTTTGCAGATGTGTTAATGAGCAATACTTATTGGCTACCTAAAATGCTGCTATCTCCTCTTGGCACATCCTAGGCACTGCATTTTCCCTAACAATGTTATGCACTAGAAGCCATAAAGCAAAGGGTGAAGAGGGAGAGAAAGCCCAAAAGGGTGGTTCACAGAGTGGTAGCAATTGCTTCCCAGGAGAAATCCAATGCTGTGCTCTAGAACTGGGAGTGCAAATGTGGAAGGATGCCAGCATTTTGGATAGAGGGGTACAAAACTCTGCCCCGGCAGCCTTGGATTATAAAGGTGCACAGCTGCACAGAGGAGTGACCCGCAGACTGCAGTGTGGGAGGGAAAAACAGCAGAGATGCAAACAGAAAGTCCTCAGCAATGCACAAGCTGCAGACTCCTCTAACTGGGGCTGCTGTGAGGGTGGTGAGTCACTGGAACAGGTTGCACAGAGAAGCTGCGGATGTCCCAACCCTGGATGTGGGTTTGAGGCCAGGCTGGATGGGGCTTTGGGCAACTTGGTCCGCTTATGGCAGGAGGGTTGGAACTAGATGATCTTTAAGGTCCCTTCCAACTCTCACCATTCTATGATTCTATGAATAATGCCCCCCCTGACCCTGCAGAGAAGCAGCTGGTTTCTGCAGGCAGGGAGAGACCTGGGGTGCTCTCCCTGAGGCTGATACATGAGCACCGAGAGAGGACTTCCCAACAACCTCCCCTCTCTCTGCCTGCCACCCTTCCCAGCCCTCTTGGCTTTTGGAAGAACATTCTTTCTTCTATGTCCTCCCCAAGAAGCACTTGCAATTTGCTCCCTACATTGTGGAAGATCTTTTCATGGTAGTATGTGCTCAAAACTTTGTGATCGAGGAATTGTTTCATTCAAAGACGTCCTCGCCTTCTTCTGTGTCTTGTGATGGGAGTAAAACACTCTCTGCTTGCATTCTGCAGTCACCATTGGTGTTTGTGTCCTGGCAGAGCTGTGAGAGCTACAGGATTTATGTGAAATCCATAGTGTGGAAAGAAGGATTTAGTAAAAATGAATGATCAGGGCCTAGTTGTATTCCCACTTTTATCATGTGCTGGTAGCAGCATAGCTGCAATTCTGCACACATATCCCAGGTTCACAGCTTCCAAGTAGGTCATCCAGAGGGTAGCAACAACTCAAAGTCTCTGGTATATGATCACAAACTCTTTTAAGATGTGCAAGTGGGCAGATAGAGAAGTAGGACATTGTCCTTTTAATACTCCAGGAAGCATAAAGAAGATCATGGCATGAATGACAAGAAGTTGGCTTCGCACAGGTGTCGTCTGGTATTCATAGATTCACAGAGTTTAAGGCCAGAAAGAAGTCTTAAGTCATTTTTATTGACTCACTGTCTGTTAGAGGTTAATACGTTTCACCCAGAGAAGTGAGCAATTTCTTCTTTCAGGCTACAATGAATACCACTGAAATACCTTTGCCCACAATAGTTTCAGGTGCTGCTCAAGCTATTTTCTCGCACCAAGTTTCTCGGAGATCCTTCTGTTTATAATTTCTACAGGAAACTAGAAGCAATAGTGAAATAATGTTTGACCTTTTGATCCTTTGGCCAGCAGGGCTTTTTTTCAGCTCCCACAAACGTTCCATCTTCTCTTGTTAGGACAAATTTTTTTTAATACAAATTTCTGCCATTGCACTAACAGAGTGTTCATTAAATTTCCATTATTGTTTTTAATTAGACCACAGAAATGTGTTACTGGCTCCAACTTCACATACCATGGGATTCTACTTAATGTGTGAATCTCAGTGGCATCCCATTAGTCATCATCGTTTTCGTTTGGCTTAATTGTGGTCACCTTCAGGGGCAGAATATAAAAGTGATCATCAAATATTCTTCTGTCTCCAGTCAAGCTGAGTAATGAGGGACTCCTTTGCTGTCCATTTATTTTACAGTCACTGCTGACCCCAGATGGCTCTTTCATTGCTGCATAGCAATGCACAAAGTGTCTGGCTTTGGAAAGTGTCCAGTTTCCCTGAAATAATGATGGGCAGCAGAGAATTAGCATTCACTGTCTTTTTTTCTAAGTCATCCTCTTCTCTTTCAACATCTCTCTTAATGACTGTTGTCCTCTTGTGTTCCTGTGCCATATGAACCTGGATTTTTTCTGTCTCTCAGCATTCTCACAGTCATCCCATTAATAACGTGACTTTACTGTTATTGTAAGGACGTTTTTCAGGACGCAACTTACTTTGTCTCCTAGAAGAACACAAATTCCTATTTACACCTACATGCACCTCTGTTACACAAGACTTTTGTTATTGGTTACATAGTGCTGGGTACAGGAAAATGAATAGAACAAGTATGATTCAAGTTAGGACACTATGATCTGGGGTACAATGGGTAAAAACTGGTTGCATGTTTGGGCTTGAAGGGCCATATTTAATGGGTCATGCTCTACCTTGGAGGCCATTAACAAGTGGGATACCACCAGGCTCTCTCCTGGGGATTTGTTCCATTTAGCATCTCTACCAACATTCTGGAGGAGGTGATTGTGTGCTGTCTTGATGAATTCTCAGGCCACTGAGCTAGGAGAAAATGGCAAAGGAAAATATTTTTAAAGTTAAATAGGGTGTAGGAGAACAGGTGAGGTTCTTTTGACACTCTAATGCAATGAGCCAGCAATGTGCCCTTGTCACCAGGAAGGCCAATGAAATCCTGGGCTGCACAAGGAAGAGTGTGGCCAGTAGGTTGAAGCAGGTCATTCTTCCCCTCTATTCTGCACTGGTGAGGCCACAGCTGGAATGGAGCATCCAGTTCTGGGCTCCCCATTCAAGAGAGACAGGGAACTACTGGAGGGAGTCCAGCGTAAGGCAACAAAGATGACTGAGGGATCGGAGCACCTCCCTTATGAGGACAGGCTGAGAGAGCTGGGACTCTTTAGCCTGGAGAAGGCTGAGGGGAAACCGTATTAATGCTTATAAGTATCTAAAGGTTGGGTTGAAGGAAGATGGAGCCAGACTCTTCTTAGTGGTTCCCAGTGACAGGATGAGGGGCAATGGGCACAAGCTGGAACACAGGAAGTTCCATTCAAATATGAGGAAAATCTTCTTTGCAGCAAGGGTGACAGAGCACTGGAAGAGGCTGCCCGGGGAGGTTGTGGAGCCCCTTTCTCTGGAGACCTTCGAGACACACCTGGATCTGTGCTCTGGGCAATCCTGCTTTAGCGGGGAAGCTGGACTAGATGATCTCTAGACATCAGTTCCAACTCTGACAATTCAATGATTCCGTGATTCCATAAAGTGCCCTCAATGAGAGACATTCAGGCAAAGAGTTATAATGATGGGGTGGGTGTGGGTGCGTGCAAGTGCAAGCACATGTGTGTGCTTGTTTGTCTATGGCTGTGTACAGGTGAGAAAAACCTAGATGGATTCATCAATCCTACCATTGTACTTGTGAGCTACCTGGTGCACAATGCTACAATGAAGCGACCAGTCATTTCACTGCCCATTATGCTTACTGAGATGCAAACCTCTGAAGTATTTGATAGCACCTTAACAAAAACAATGCATCTTTCCAAATGCAAAGACCTACTGCCTATTGTAGATCAATTAAGGAGAGAATGCTCTGTCATTCAGTGACCTGAGATCTCTCTAACATGTGTTACACAGTCAGATGTAAATGAATGTTATTAAAATTGCAAGACTAGCACTAAAAATTGAAATGCTGCACAATCCTAAGACAGACTTCTTGACAAGTTGCATTATTACATAGTTTTAAATTATCACATTGCCAAATACTTCTTCTTTCTCTGCAGGACCTTTTTCACCAGCAGCAATACAATGTCTTGCTTTTCCCTCATTCATTGCATGACCCCTTTCCTTATTGCCGTAGAAGTTAAAAAACCTGCTCTGAAAACAAAAATTATTAATTTCCTTTTGAGATTTTCCACATGGCTTTTTATACCACTTCATTTCATGCAGCCATTTTATAATATCCTAGCATTTATTTACTTTCAAAAAATTCCTTAGGATGGAGGGGAGCTATTCACATTTTACAGAATGAGAATTGAGGAGCAGAGATGAAACACTGGACCTTCAACTGGTGAAACAAGGGACTCCGGTGGGACTTTCTCAGCACCCACCAAGAAGCCACTGCTGTGTCAGTACAACACTCCAGAGTAAACCACCGGGATCTGCTTCCCAGTTGCTGCTCCAACACCTTATTGCAGACTTCTTCCATAGGATGAAAGTGAATCCCAGCCTTACTGAGGGATGCCCAGTCTAAACGGCTGGCACTGTGTGGGAGCACTAGGGTACAGGCAAGGGGAAAGTACTGCAGCGCAGGGCAGAGGTGGGCTTCCTTCATCTTCCTTCATCTTCATCTCCCTTTGTCTTAGAATCATAGAATCATAGAATCATTTAGGTTGGAAGAGACCCTTGGGATCATCAAGTCCAACCATCAGCCCTACTCTACAAGTTCTCCCCTACACCATATCCCTCAACACCACATCTAATCTACTCTTAAACACAGTCAGGGAGGGTGACTCCACCACCTCCCTGGGCAGCTGATTCCACTGACTGACCACTCTTTCTGTGAAAAACCTTTTCCTAATGTCCAGCCTAACCCTACCCTGCTGCAGCTTGCAGCCATTCCCTCTTGTTCTGTCGCTCATTGCCCGTGAGAAGAGACCAGCACCAACCTCTCTACAATGCCCTTTCAAGCAGTTGTAGAGAGTGATGAGGTCTCCCCTCAGCCTCCTCTTCCTCAAACTAAACAATCCCAACTCCCTCAATTGATCTTCATAAGCCTTGTTCTCCAGGCCTCTCACCAGCTTTGTTGTCCTCCTCTGCACTCGCTCCAGCACCTCGATATCTCTCTTGTGTTGAGGTGCCCAGAACTGGACACAAGACTCAAGGTGTGGCCTCACCAGTGCTGAGTACAGGGGGACAATCACCTCCCTGCTTCTGCTGGTCACACTATTCTTTATGCAAGCCAGTCTTGGTTTCCACCATTCTTGGCACCTTCCCTACTAACAGTGACCACCTCTATTCTTACTCCATATCTACCTGCCTCACTATTCCTCAAACATTAGCATCTTTCTGGGGCATAAATTCTTATGGCTCTTTGTCATTCCCCACTGGTTTTCTCCACGCTTTCTCTTCCTCGTTTTCTGTCCCTTCATGCAGTAGCATGCATTGAGTTAAGAATGATGCCCAAGTACTTCACCAGTGTGTTTTGTGTCTCATTGGGCACATTTCCAAGCGTTTTGCAGCTGTAATTTGGGCTTCAAATCTAAGCGAGCTCAGTAGCTGTCAATATGACACTTCAGGCCCTGATTAATGTTTAATGACCGTAGTCCTTAAGAGGTGAGTCATTGCATAATGTTTCTTTTGCGACCTTACCCTGCTTTTTGGTGTGCAAGTCATGTAATGTCTTGTGAACTCTGTCACCCCCTTTCCCATCATGGACAATTGTCCCAGTTAAGAGGTCAAACAAAACCAATTTTCTGTTTTAGAGTTTTACTTTTTAGCTGGGCCTCTTCTAACTGCCTAAACTCTGAAATTAACAGCACATTGTTCAGAAACTGTTCACTCTCACAGTGATCAGACCTGAAAAGCACAAAGGGGTCACACCTGTAGGGAGGAGTGGACAGGACAGGTGACCCAAAACTGACCAACTGGGGTATTCCATCCCATCTGCACCATGCTCAGTAAAAGCTGAGGGAACAAAGGGTCAACTCTCTTCCTTCAATGGCCGATGTCTGAGGAGGACCCTGTCTGTTCCTCTGCCTGTGATCCTGATCCGAGCTGTTCCTGACTCCACACCTGGAATCCAGCTCTTGTCGGTCACCGAGTCCAGGCTGGGACTCTTCCTGATGCTGCTGGTGATCCTCATCCTGGGAGCTTCATACGGCTTTATATACATTGTATCTATTTCATTATTTTCTTCCTTCTGTTTTTGTTTTAATTTTAGTATTAATACTTCATTAAAGTAGTTTAGTTCATTCTAAACTTGTAAATCTCCTCATACTCTTCCGCTCCCTTCTTTTTTGGGGGAGGAAGGGCCATCAGTCAGTCTGGTTTTGGTAATTTTGGCTGAAACCCTGACAACTCCCAGTTACATTATTGCACTGTCAGTAACAAAATCAGCAGCTGCTGTCAGAGAAAATTATGTTTTTACAATATTGAACATTTATGGGTTTTAATGCAGCTGGGAATCAGAAGGTGCCAACTTCATTTTACCTCTACCTTCTAGCAAATGATCCTTGAACCAAAGCTTGAGAACCTCTTTCACTTTTATACTTATAGCATTACCATCTTTTTCTTTGGGAAGACACTTACTATGCTTCTGAAAGTGGCAAAAATTAATAAAAAATGAATAAAAAAGCTGTTACAGGTGTTACAAAACCAGGGATATCCTCCACTAAGTCTGACTCTCCTTGCAGTGCTCCACGCACCGGCTCTTTGATTCCATTGACAGTGTTTTCCACGTGGTGCTTATGTATCACAGAGCAGATTTTCAAGTACTTTTTCAAGGCTACATATTCAAGTGAGTCCAACAGCTGTCAGCATGATGCTTAAGAACCCAACTAAAGGACTGAGGCTTCAAAAAAAGTTTAATCAGTCTAATTTTCTCTTTGCTCATTTTAGAAGAGAAAGCGGAATAATGCTGCCAGATTGTTCTGTAAAGGATGCAGTGAAATCAGCATTGAGTGTGGATAGCTGGGTTTGAGGAGCAGCTTCGCCCCCACGCTGTGCTAAAAGTTTATACAGAATGAAGGGAAATATAAAGTATCAGTTTCTGATGGGCTTAAAGCTACTGAGTTAACATCAAAATTAAGTTACGCTGTTTTTAGCTCTCTCCACTTCTCTTCTTTTGCTTTAAGATCTTAGCAGGTTGCCTTCTGCTTATTTATTGACACTGCTCTTTTCAACAGATCTGAATCCCCACATAAGACAAGGAGAAATATACTAGTGTGGTAGTAAACAGTAAACCCTTTGATAGAACAAGCTATCATAAGCTTACCAACGGGGAAATAAAACAGATAATATCTGGGTTGTTTAAGCCTCCTGGAAGGGCAACTGCTCACTTTTCAGTAAGAACTCAGAAGAGCATTGCAGACATCAAATGTGACATTTTTAATAGGGTTGGTACCATTGAAACTCAGCTGTGCTCTACTGGCAGAGCAGCCAAGCTTCATTCTTTCATCAATTCAGAGTCTTTACATTTCTTGCACTTACGTGCTCCAGATCAGAAGAGTGGGTCAGATCAAAGGTCTGTCTAGCTCAGTGTCCTTCCTCAGAAAACTGCCAGAAGTAGATCTGTGGGGAGCAGAGAAAGCACACGACAATCGTTTGCCAAAAATATTATTCCAGCATTTAATAGTTGGCAGCTTGGGGACTTCCTGAGCCAGAGGTGATGGCTGTGGCTTTAGTTCACCCTCTAAGGTTTCTTTTCCACAAATTTTTTATCCCTCTAGCCCGTGTGAACTTTTTAGTTTCCATAATGCACTGCACAAAGGAATTCTACAGTGAAACTAATTTTTTTCACCTACTGTCTGCTACCTACATTTGGTATTCTTATGCTTTTGCACTGGGAGAAGCAGATAATAACTAAATCCTGATCACCATCTCCATTTTACTAATTATTTTACTGATACTGCTACAACCACGTTTTTTCCCAGGACGAAGAGCCCGATGAGGCAGACCCACCAGGCACATACAGACCGCGTTCTCTTTTGAGGACGAGTAACTTTTGCACAGGTGCACATTTCAGTCAACCAACTGTGAGGTCACATCAGATCAGATAAATATTTAAGACAACAAAAGAGGAGAATAAATTGTGAAAACATCAAAACATTTCATTTTGACATTTTCAGAATTAAGTATTCTGTTTTGCTGAAATGTTTGTTTTGACATTATCTATCTGAAACCTACCAAGTTGTGAATTCTTAAATAGCACCTAAAAAGACCTCTTCTCTAAACAAGCAAATGGGGCACAAAGCCTACAAAAAGGCTGAATAATCAAAAAGACAACAAAATTAAATGACTTTTTTAGAATTGAGGAAGAGAATTCCAGTTAAACCAAAACTATTCATTCTGGTTTACTTCGTGGAAGCATTTGAATAGAAGTGTTGTTATATTTTGATTCAGACTACTGTGATCTTGCATTATGGCTGTGGAACAGAGACATCTGTCACGTTCCCAGCCCTGTTTACAGGGCTCTGAGAGGCTTCCCCTTTCTCCCAATATTTTTGGGCCTTATTTCCAATTGCCATTCTTTTCCTTGGTTGTACACATTTTTGCAAGGGAAGGCAGGGAAATGCTGATTTGATACTACTAATGCAGAAAGATCTGGCAAGACTTTGGCTTGTTTAACCATCCAAACCAAAGGTTAGAAAGAAATATAGCTGCTCCATATGAACAAATGAGGACAGATATGGCAGGGAAAGAAGAAAATATTCACTAAGTGAAGATGATTTAAACTGAAAAGCAAAATTGACAAAAAAATCCCAAACCACCTAAAGTGAAAGAATCTAGTTAGGAAATTATAAAAATTTTATCTATTTGAGAAAATGTATGGAGACTTATGGGAATAGAAAAGAGTAGGTTTAGGATGGAACCTGATCAGTTTATGAAAGACTTATATGCAATAGTAGCCTGCAATAAAAAAGCAGAACTTTGTGACTGTTTTGTGACTTTACAGAAATATAAGGGTTCAGTTCACTCAGTGCTGAACATTTCCTGCAAACCCAGCATTACATGTGTCAAAAGATCACAGCACTACTGCCGTGCATCATATCAATACTGGCAGGCATGAGTGTTTTGCTGAAGCGTATCGGTGCGCAGGACTGAATCCTTGAGGACTGAATCCTGGGTAAACATGAGCCAGAAAAGCTGATATGTGGTCTCATTCCTTAAAAAAAGTTGAGCTCTGCAATATAAATTTTCTACACTAAACTGAACTAAACAAACTACCTCTCAGTGGGCAACAATAATCCTAAACTTTGAGAACTGTAGTTTGGTCTGCAGATACAGTTTCCGTAAATTGGCTGAGGAAAAAAAAAAATAATCCCTGGAAGCTGCCTTCATCTCCCAGGAAAATCCTGCTGCCAGAGAGATGGGCTGTCCCCCCAAATTATTGCTGTGAGAGGTAACAGCAGAACAGTGACTTTGTGTTTTAGGGTGCGTGGATGGTCTGTGTCAGTGATGGTGTGATTTGTCCTGGAGAGTCAGACTGTTGGTCACCCTTGTGCTTGACGTCAAAGGGAAATGGGGTTGCTCCTGCCAGCTCCATACCTGCTGTTTGCTGCTCTCCTTGTGCTCATGGGATGTTGTCTAGAAAAGATTTGTACACCATTTTCAGTCTTTGAAAACACATCCCACAGTCCATAGTGGCTGTATGCACTGCATACTAGCAGCAGAAGTCTACAAGGCAGAAATGATTTTAACATTTTGCATTTTAGTATGTTTTCTTATTCACATCTCTGGGGTGAATGTAACTCTGATGTTGTAGGACACAGAAGCCAGCCAGGTGCTGTGAATGGTACAAGCAGAGAAGTTGCTCTCTGCACCAGAAAGGATGATGGATGAGAAATGTGTGTGCCCAGAGGGGGAGGAAGGAAAGGGAAGCACATCATCCTGCTGGCCCGAGTGCTTGGGCACACTGTGCTGCAAAGCAGCCCAGGTTCAGCAGTGGTGATGGGAAGGTATCACTGGGACCAGCCTAGAGGTGTGCTGTTGTCGCAGGTTGGTGGCAAATGTGAACTTAATTCCCACCAGACTGAGCCTTGCCCACCTCCATGGGCTGGTCTGGCCATACCTGGTTTGTGGCAGATCCTGGTCCCCGTCCTTGTCCCTTCTCTGCTCTTCTGGCTGAGCACTGTGGGACACCACCAGGTTGTGAAGGGCACCGCCCTTGACCTCACAGTCACCCTCAGCCCACATCTCACCTGCTGTTGCCCCACTGCTGCCTGACACTCTGGGGCGACATCTCAATCTGTAGGTGCTTTAAGATGTATGTACATGTACAAGAAATGACCCTGCTGACTTGAACACTTCAGTGAGGGTGAGAGATGCTCATTTCTCACAAAGAATGGACTTACACAACTACTCACCTGTTGCCCTAAGGCACAGTCCTCAGCACAGCCTTTTGGAGGAGCCAGCTTTGCCATCAGAGATGCTCTGCTGATGCTTGTCCATGCTCCGGGCCACTGGGCAACACTGGAGTCGTTAACACACCAGTCCCCCCCCGGGTTTTTATGAGATGGGGTCCTTAGTGTTTGTGCTGGTTTCCACTTGATGGCAGCAGAGCCCGTGACAACGGGGCACAGGCAGGTCTGTGAGCCGTTTTCTCTTTGTTATTGATGGGGGAATGGAAGAGACGCCAGCAAAAAACTGGCTTTTTAGAAGAATATTCAGTATATTTTGGATTGTGGGCTGTAATGGTAATGAGGCTGGCTCTGACAAGCTCCTCCTGCCTGTTTCCCAAACCGAGAGGCACAATTACAGTGCCTTTTGCAAGAGGCGAAATCTCCACCACAGAAACGACGTATGAGACCAGATTTATTCAAGTCCATATTCTTAAAAAAGTGAAATGGCTTGGGGAAATATTTCAGATTTCAGGGTTGTTTTGCCTGCTTTCACTGTAAGCAGTTCTGAATTTCTGTGTGCTGTGGTAAACAGAAACCAGCCACAAGTTTGTAATTTCTGAGGCTGAGACAGGTTTTGGTGTCGACTATACAGATGTTTTCAGGCAAGTGTCCATGGAAGGAGCTCAAAAAGAAGAATTTCAGAGAGTAAACAGAGAAACATGGAAATTACATGAAGTTACAGAAGGAATATTTTCTGCAAGGAAAAAAAAAAGCAAGCAGTGTTTTAATTAGGCCTGTGTTTTAATTAGACCTATGTTTGCAGGTGTTTCCTGAGAGATTGATCAGCTTTTGGGTGAAAGCATTATTTGGTGTAAACTCAAGGAGCTTGAACTTTTCTCAGCTCTATCTGCAGCTCAGGAGCCACATGTCACCTGGCAGCTGCATCAGTCACTGCGGTGTTTGTTGAGCTCTCTGGCATATTGCAGGGTCTGTAATGAAGGCTGCTCTCCTCATTTCTGTCTTTGTTCCAAGATTATGTTAACAGAAATCATGTGTATATATAGCTCAAAACGCATCAGACACCAGTATAAAAAGGAGACTGAAACATTATTCTCATTTTCTTGGAAGTGCTTGCTGTTCCTATTAAATTGCTTTGCATTTTCCTGCCAGGATAAATGATAGTTTTAAAGTGATTCCTCCTTGTAAAGAGATGCACTTTGCAAACTTAAAGAAGGAGCCAAAATGTCAGCTGTGTTGGACGTCTCTGTTTGATGGGTTCTCTTGAAATTGCAGCTGGCCAGTTCAGCCTGGTGATTGGAAAGCAGGGCAGAAAACTTCTGATGGAGAATATCAGAAGTTCCCAGAAAGCCCACCTACCTCTTTCCATGACAAGTCAGTTTTTGAAAATGTTTGCTCTTTGTGAAGCCAGACACAATGTGCCGCTCCACCATCTTCTGTCCCTTCAAAAGCACAGAAACCTTAGCAAAACACATCCATAATAAAAAGGAATTTCTGACAAGAATTGAAGAGGTAAACAGCTGGGCATATAATCCCTTTCCCAGTCCTGCCTCTATTTATTGCAGGTCTCTGGACTAGAAATCGGATGTTTCATGTACTGCACGGTCCGTAGCAGGAGTCAGCAGGAAGAGCAGTGATATTCAAGACTGTGAGACACTTCCTTTCAGGTTCTGTTTTTTTATGGGAAAGGCTCAGGGAAATGAAGCAAGACCCTATAAAGCAGAGATCTCACTCCATCTCCTTTTGTTTGGATTTCTTCTAGTTCTCCACAGGGCTAACTTCAAGGTGACTTTGAGAGCTTATGGGATGGGGGGGAGGGGGAGAGCAGTCAAGGGAGCTGCCAGAAGCACTGGACTGAGGCACAGAGAATGATTCTTGATTTCTTTCTCTGAACCTTTTGAAAATTACTACCTCCAAAGATGTTTCCATAACTTATTATTATTATAATTTAATTTAATTTTAGTTATTTTTTAACCTTCTGAAGCATGTATTTGTGGCTTAGTAACTTCTGCACTCTACAGGTATCTGTTGTGCTGGTCAGCGTTAGCCCTGACTTGCTTATTCACCACTTTGAGAATGGGTTATGAATAGTGGTGTCTGGGTGAGAAAATCTGTCCACCATCTACACTGACATGCACCCTTTTTTGACCTAAAATTCTGCTGTGACTGCAGTGCATGACACATTTTTAAAATTCCATGAATCTCAATTTATTTTAGTCTTTAGTGAATGGGGAAGATATGTTCCAAGCCTCTGATAGAACTATCACAAAGAAGGTCAGAGTTTTAACCTTGTCTAGGTGTTTGTATCCTGTTCATGGAGGGTTTATTAAAGGGCCAATACATTATGAATTGTTACAACTATATTGCAGTTGTAAATCAAGCACAGGCACATCAAAAGTGTTTATAACTTGTGGTCATGGACAAGCTGTTCACCTACTGGAGTAACAAAAAATCCCCCCTATATTGACAGAAACAGCCATAAATTAGGATATTTATTCCAAACGCATGTAATGTTTACAGCCCTCCTTGCAGACAACGTTGATCCAGATTTCGTTTTTGAAGTGTGAAACTTCTCGGGAGGCAGCAAGAGCCGGTGTCAGCAGCGGATGGCAAAACGCGGTGTCTCCACCGGGCGGCTCCAGCGGTCCTGCAGCCCCCGAGCTCTCTGCCAAGCACCCAGCGCTGCTGCCAGCGACGCAACAGCCTGTCTACAGGTCAGTCTGTAGCGTGTTCAAGGTATTTTCTTTTTTTCTCCTTTGACAGATTGATTTGTTTTGTGTAAACACTTATTTAATGCTGCTGGCTATATTAAAGTGTTGCTTTCACCTGAATATTTATTGCTTCTCGGTGAATATCGATCTATTTTTGTATGATTCCGCATTAAGGCGTTTTAGCATTTTCAGAGGTATCACTCCACTGTTCCTCAAATTAAAAGAATGATACAATAAAACTTTGCTTTGTCACTTAGTATAGTCTACTTTCAACACAATCATTTCTCCTTATGTAACATTGTAAACTTTAATTTAATTAGACACTTCCGTAAGTTCATTTAGGCATCTATTTTACCTTCTATATTATCCATAGGGTAACAGCCGGTGGCGTGGACAGGTTTGAAATTGTGGCATGAATTGGAAAGTGATCTGCAAAGGCACTTAGGTTAGATCCTACCTTTCTAACAGATATAAAAATCTAATATTAAAAAACGAACAAACAAACAGCTCTTTTCCACATTAAATGCTCAGGTCTTTTGAATCCTGTATGGTTTTTTATGTGTTCAATACTTGTGAAAATATATCAAGATATTTGGAGAAGTTATTTTCAATTCAGCAGAGAAATAAAGAAGTTCAGGAACTGTGAAAGGCTTTTCTGGATCAGTGGGTCCAGGCTCTCACGGTACAGAAAGCCATCATACGTTACCCTTTTTTTTACTGGCCAGACCTAGAGCTAGTTTTCCTTCCCTAATTAATCCCTTTTGAAGCTTTTCCCACTGTCATTCAGAGTTTAAAAACATTCTTCTAATCTAAAGACTAAAACCTCACTAATAACCCGTTATAGCTACATGTTCTTTCTTTACTTTAAGTCTTTAAGACAGTCAGATGTGGGCTCTGAGCTTTGCTGCTAGGCTGGCTCTAGAATTAAAATGCCAACAGACTTTCTACCTCCTTTGTTGCTCAGTGTGACATGTGGCAAAGACAGCAAGAGAAACACCACTGCCTCAAGCATAGCAAAATCCAAGCTCCGTATCCCTCGTAGCTCAGGGAGCGAGCGCTGTAATAGAACAAGCAAATTGAGGGTTATCCTGAATAATGACAACTGCTAGTTCTTAACCCAGGACTTTGTTAGGCAGTTTTGTCAGAGACGGGCAAGATCGAGGCTCCAGTGTCTTTAAAAATTACATATTTCAAACCTTTCAAAACTTTACAGATGACATTGAGCCATTCAGAACCACCCAGCAAGGCAAGCCTTATATTTTTAAGTCTTTCTTTGCCAAGTATGCAATTTTCTTGTCAGGCTAGAGTCTTCTTCATACACACACACACACACACACATGGAAATCTCTGGCTGGAGACTTTTTTTTTCTTGAAAGAATTAATTTTCCTTTCTTTTTAGGCATAGCCTAAGTAGCTTACACATTTATGTTATCAATTACTTATTGCTATGTGGGAGCTATTATCTACCAATTCCACCTTACAGGGATGAAAAGTTTGTGAAGGTGCTTTATAGTGACAGAGACATGAGAAACATCTAAGTGACAGCTAGGAAATTCTGGAGACTACATTTCTTTCATTCTGCTATTACAGGGGTTTTACACTCAACACTTTGAATCATTTCTGGGTAGTTTAAATATTTTCTGCCCATGCAAAGACCAACACAGAGTAATAGGAGCAAGAGAAATCATAGGAATTATTCTGGTCAGAGAAAAAAAAAAATTACTGCAAAGAATCTCTGTACCAGCCTAATTTCTTATGGAAATTAATTTCTCAGCTGGATTCCTTCCACTAAGGATGCTTTATTTCTGTTCATTTGTACCACTATTGATCTTTAAAATGAAAAAAAACCAAACTCTTACTCTTTCAACTTTAAAAAAATATATGTTAGAAGTTTTCATAGTTTGGATTTATTTTCTTTCTCCTTTCCTGGCATCAGATGTAGTAGAATGAACAATTCTAGCAGTTCTCCGTTTTATTTTTCACACTTTTTAAATTGAGAAACACCAAAAGAGCTTGGCAGGAGGGAAAAGAAACTCTTCCAAGTGCAGAGAACATAAAGTTACAGAAAAGAATAAGAAAAAAAACAAGTAGAAAAAAATTACAAAAACTTCCTGTGTAGCTTGATTCCACTGAAACTTTTGGCCAACAAACCCAAAATCTTCTGTTTCCCCACTTTCCCATGAGTTAAGGGAGAAGAAAGTATGGGATAAAAACTAAAAATGCTAATGAATTACACAGATATATATTTGGAAACCAAACTTAAAATGTAAATAATGTATTTTGAAGCATATCTATATCTCACATGTCCTTGTAAGCCAGAAGTTGCTTATCTGCAGTAATTTATATTGGCACAAACTTTTCTGTAGCACACTTCAGTTTTACTTCCTTTGTAGATATTTGTCCTGTCCTCATTGTCTGGATTTTCTGTTTGGAATTAAACTTCCACTAGATGTAGAAGATGAAAGTCTCAGTGTGCATCTCTGTGTCTCCTTTCTACCTGCTCCAAGTTCTAGATTTGTTTTTTTACATGCAGGAGTGATGTAAGTTGTCCCCAGTCAACAAGCACAACTGAGAAGGAATCTCTGTCCTACGTTTAGTTAGAGAACAAGGATGCCTCTGAGGAATATCCTCCTGATCTCCAGCTGTATTTGTGAAGAGCAAGAGAGCCACAGGCTAAGATCATTTGATGCTAGATTAAAAGACCTACACATCTAAAGGTGCTCTGAGAAAATTATTCTCAGGTAATTCCAATCATCTATAATTTTAGACCATTATTAACATTTTAGTCTTAATTGGTGCTGGATGTGTCCATCATGTTACCTGTTATATCATATGTCTGACAATTTAAAAGTAATATAATGGGGCATAAAAGCCTAAAATTAAAGAGTACTTAATGGTACTTAATGAATTGATCTAAAAATAAGAAGTTGCAAGGAAGAAATAGTTCCAGCCAGGCTAGCTCATAGAAGAACTCTACTGTGGACCATAGAATCCTAGAACGGTTAGAGTTGGAAGGGACCTTAAAGATCATGGAGTTCCAAACCCCCTGCCATGGGCAGGGACACCTCCCAC
>VZTM01016030.1:0-35410 GCA_013400555.1 Jacana jacana | reverse complement strand
CCACCATCACTCCCAAGTCCTTCTCCTCAGGGCTGCTCTCCAGCTATTCTCCACCCAACCTGTATTTGAGCGTTGGATTGACACACCCACGACCATGGATGTGTCTCACAAATTGCTGTACTTTTCCACATAGACCAGAGCAGCAGCTGGTGTAAATTAGCACAGGTCCAGTTACTTCAGCAGAATGAACGTAGCAGTGCCACAGAATCTGACCCTGTAAACTCTACTGAAAGCCAGATGAGACGTGATTGCTAGTTTGCTCTCTACTGGAACTTTTATTCTTGAATGATACATTAAATCAGTAAAAATAAAGGGTGCTACAAGAAATGTTTTATTTATATTATGTAGCATTACTTCTGAGCTTATGCCTGGTAAGGCTGTCACTCTCCAGACATAACTGAGACAATTCTCTTTGCTCTAGAGAGCTTCAACATCTAAACAAAGAGTGAGTTTGAAAATAGGAGTAGTTGAACTGCACAAAACTGGAGGACTGAAGATGCACCTTTAACTTAGGAGTTTTACCGTGCTTTGTGGTTTAATTGTTGTACATCTGCTCCGGCAGCTTTTTTCCCAAGTTTTGGGAACCTAACTAGAGAGTACACCTCAGATGTGTCCTCAGGCTGTGAATAAAGCTGAAGTCCTGACACCTGTATCTCATTACCATCCAGATTGTATGGTGAGGTCGCACCTACAAGATTAAACGAGTGTGATTCTTTCCTCCTGGGGCAAGTCCACATGGCTGAAGGCAAATTGCCCATCTGCCTCCAGACTGCCTTGCATCCGGGCGTGGGTCTCCCCCAGAGGCTGTTTGGTGCTCCTCTAACCCTGCAGTCATGTTACTCTTCTGTGTATTCACATTTTGGGGTGTCTGCAATGTTGTAAGAGCTGATTCTGAGACTACTGATGTCTTGTCTTCATAGCATGCATCTGCAGGTGCATGTTACCAGGCTGAACACATAGCATGAAGGCACTCAGGAGGTGTTTGGTCTTTCTGAAACTGCCCTGGAGGACTGAGGCAAAACCTGAGACTGAGGTGTCCACCATACTGTGTTTTGAGAGCTCTCCCAGGGATGAGCTCTCCCCAGGTCACACTTGGGCAGAGTCACACATTGCAGAGAGATATCTGGGATTTTTCGAAGTGTTTTTGGCAAACCAGAATTAACCCCATAATCAGAACAACGTCTTTGAAAGCTTCAACGTCCAAGAAAGGGATTAAAAGAAGGTTTCAAAAAAACTTCAGCACTTGAAATGCACCCCAAAATATATGACCATGTATTTTGGGCCTAAATGGAAGCTAAGTTATTTTGAAAGTCTGGTCTTGCGTAAGATGACACACAAGTATGAAGCTTTGAAAATGGTGGTTGGCTCGATGTACCCAGTGGGACCAACCACTCTGACATTGAAATACTTGTTTTATGGAATTCCAAACCTCCAGTCCTCAAATCATGACGGTATCTATTTACTTTCTTTTCCTTTTCTTATTCCAGACCGTGGTTACTAAAGACCAAAAAGTGGTTATTGATCCTGTGAGAGTCAGGTCCCACCATATTCTAATAGGAACTGATTTTAAAATTGCCTTTAATTATATTAATGAATTGGGTGGCTTTAGTTTAGATTGAAATTGATATTTCTAATTGTATTTGTTCCAGTCTTAAAATGAAGTTTCTTCAGCAGTTTGGTTTTGATAATAAATGAGGGAAAGAGAACTGTGATAATTAAAAAAACACAGTTCCTGTATATCAGATGAGTCTCTTTACTATTGCTCTTAGTACTAACTGAACACTTTCCTCTGGAAATATTGCAGCTATCTTTGTTGCATTTACCTTCTACTACTTAGTCCAGTACGTTTTGCCCGGTCCAGGCAATTTTTTGCAGAAAAATATTACTTCATCTATTTCCTTTCATATTAACAATTCCACAGTTCCACAGACAGACAATACCTCTCACCACAAATATGGTAGATAACCCTATTTCAGAACTAATATCAGAAGATTTTTAACAGAAAAGGGAACATAAAAATCAATCTATTCGCCAGGGTAATTTGCAGAACTAATAGACTAACAATTTTATAGGAAATGTTTAAAGAATAAAATGGTGCCACTGCACTGAAGTACTTCAACGTTTCAAACTTCGATGGACTTTTAAAACTTCCAGCCTTAACTTAGGAATGCTCTTTGTTGTCTGCCTGCCCCAAATACTTCAAGACTTCAAAAAACCTGCCAAAATCCAGTCTCTGGGTACAAAATGTCCCTTCATTAGGCACTGTCAAATTATTGATATCTGCTCGTGGCTGTCCAGTCCCGGATGACATCCCGCTGAGGCAGCAGCAGTGGACCCATCTAGCCCAGCCCAAGTGAAAAAACAAACTACAGCAAAACTTCCTTCACTTTTTGTGCTATGCAGAGTTTCACTACTGTAGAACCTGTAATAATTCCAGGTTCAAACAGGCTTTACAAGTTCCGAAGCCTAAATCTCAACGAACGGCTTAAAGGATTGTTCTTACGGGCCTGAAAACACAAATAAGTATTTGGATTTTCAGCTGCTCTTAGAGGCCTGTTTATTGCCATCAGAGTTGCAAATAGCAAGATGATAGATAACTGTAGTATGTAATATATATATCTTCAGAGCAATATAGTATATAATATATAATGTAGTATACAGCACATATATAATATGTACTATATACATACAAATTCATACTCTATGTGCATATGCCATATACAAAATTATCCTTTTTATGTACAGTACATATAATAAGGCAATGATTGCTGGGACAACAAGTAACAAACTTGCATTTGAGCATGGAAAGTTCAGAGTGAAGACTGAAAGAAACATTCTAGTTTCAGGATGGTGAAGCTCTGGAATATACTGGCCTGGCAAGCTGCAGTCACTCGAAGTCCACAAGAACAAGTTAGGAGAGCCCCAGGACCATCTAACAACTGGATGATTCTGTGTTACTGTGATTGGATGTTTCTGATTTTGCTTTTTTGATGCTAAATTGCATACAAATAATTTTCAATCAATTTACTGGAAAATATGCTTCTAAATGACAATGTATTGAAAGAGAAAATTTGCCAAAAATAGTCAGATAAGCAAAATCAATGTCTAAAATAAGCCAGCAGTCTCTGATTCATAATTAAATTGGCTGTGCTTTGAGAATTTTTGAGTATCTGATAAAAAAGAATCTGTTTTCTTAGAGGGGTGGTTGATGTCCCAAGCCTGTCAAGTGTTTAGAAGGCATTTTGACAATGCCCTTAACAACATGCTCTACCTTTTGGTCAGCCGTGACGTGGTCAGCAGTTGGACTGGATGATCATTGTAGGTCTCTTCCAACTGAAATGATTCCATTCTATTCTATTCTATTCTATTCTATTCTATTCTATTCTATTCTATTCTATTCTATTCTATTCTATTCATTACCAAGGGAATATGTTATTTATGCCCTTTGTTATTATAGATGGGGTTTTATTATATAAGGGGAACAATTACATAATTACAAGATATTTTAGAAGTATTAGGCATTTCTGTTTCTTTTGGCATATGTGTGCCATACAGTCAGAGATGGCCATATCCAGCACCACACACAGAGTAACCATATCCTTCAGCTCCTGGCTCCTGGGAACAGCAGCCACTGTCTAGACTGCTCATGGTCACCAAGAAATGATGAGCCAGTGCTGCCCCAGCTCAACCAGGTGGGACAGGACTTGCAGCTCTTCTCTGCAGAATTCATAGAACCATAGAATGGGTACAGTTGGAAGGGACCTTAAAGATCATCTAGTTCCAGCCCCTCTGCCACGGGCAGCCTCCCACTAGACCAGGTTGCTCCATCCTGGTCTTGAACACTCCAGGGATGGGGCATCCACAGCTTCCTTGGGCAACCTGTTCCAGTGCCTCACCACCCTCACAGGAAAGAATTTCTTTCTAGTATCTAACCTGAATCTCCCCTCTTTCAATTTAAAACCATTACCCCTTGTTTGATCACTATACTCCCTGACAGAGTTCCTCCCCATCCCTCCTGTAGGCCTCCTTCAGGAACTGTAAGGCCATTATAAGGTCTCCCCAGAGCCTTGTCTTCTCCAGGCTGAACAGCCCTAACTTTTTCAACTTGTTTTCATATGAGAGATACTCCAGCCCTCTGACTATTTTCAGCAGCAGCACTTGGGGTCTCCTCTCAGCTTTGGCTCTACCAGCTTGTGCCATCTGAAAGGAGCTATGCTTTCGGGACATCAGACTTCTCAGCTGTGTTAATTAAACCCTACAGGCTAACCTATGTCGATATAATTACTTTATATCTCATTCTAAATACAGTCAATAAATAGCTGGCAGGAAAAGATTATATTTTTTATCTGAAGAAGGTCAATTAGAGAAATAATTTGAGCATTGCCCCCAAGAACAACTGGAAAGAAAACGGCATTGCCTTTTTTGGCAGATTTCCACCATTTGTCTGTATTAGCCATGTGTTGACTTCTGTCAATAAGATTTTTTTTTGTCCATTTTTTTTCTAGATATCAGAATTCTTTACAGCCTGTTAGGCTTCTATGAGATATATTTAGAAGCACAATTAGTGATCCTAATGCTTCATTCCTCTGTCCCCAGGGGAACTCCATTGAAATTGTTTCAGGCTTAGGCCTGTGCAGCAAAATAATGTGGCATATCACAGCAGTGAAAACATTTTGTGCAAATAAACAGAAGTTAAAATATAGTCAGTGACAACTGCATTCTTCCTGGGCACAAGTCTTGTGAGGAGAGGCTGAGGGAGCTGGGGTTGTTCAGCCTGGAGAAAAGGAGGCTGAGGGGAGACCTTATTGCTCTCCACAAAAGGAGGGTGTAGCAAGCAGGGGGTGGGTCTCTTCTCCCAAGTAACAAGTGATGGGACAAGAGGAAATGGTCTCAAGTTGTGCCAGGGGAGGTTCAGATTGGATATTAGTTAAAAATTATTCACCAAAGGTTATCAAGCATTGGAACAGGCTGTATGAATTCTTGCCCAACAGACCTGTGCATGAGAAAGGCACACGTAGAGAAACGAACACTCCTATGAGTTTGTGACAAAAAACCATGCAGCATTACTTGAATTAAAACAGAACAAAACACCCCCCAAAACTGGTCAGGAAAGCTTCTTTCCACACTGCATGCTGAATGCACTGTCTTCACATTTCCAGAGGAGGCATTTTGAATTAAAAATAGATTCTTTAACTTTCTTTTTTTGTTTAAAAGAACCTCACAATTTTTCTTAATGGAAAAAAGGCTTTTTTTTTGCAGCACACTAAGTTTGGAATTGAAGAGCTCTTGTCACACCACTGTGGACATTGTTATCAATCACTGCTGATTTCATCAATTTAAGGGATCAGCTCCTTTCAGTCATTTTTGTGATTTTGGGGTCAGATCCTCAAAAAAGCTGAGGATCCTCTTACATTATTTTAATCTTCAGTTAAAATTTCTTATTGTGTAACACTTTCACGCCCTACCACATGGAGTAAGATTTTCTTGGTAGATGAAGTTTGGTGAAGCTTCTTTTTTGATAAGGAGAGAATGCCCTGCCTTAACAAGCGTTGTCGAATAGTCACAACTCAATGTTTTTCTCTGCCCTTTCCCAGCAGTTCAATGAGATGCTCCTGTATGAGCTGGAGCAAGCCACACAACCTGCCAAGTTCTGACATTCTTTATCTGTTAAAGAAACCCCATCAAAATATCTCAAGGGAGTGTTGTGGGACTCAGCCTTTCAAGGACTGGTGAATTGCCTGGGGGCTGTTGCTGAGTGTTCCCTGAGTTCTGTTTTTCAGGAGCAGCAAGGCTGGTGTGTCTGCACTCTGCATTCACTACAAAGCTAATCTGAGAAATGCAGTCTCAGATGTAGATTTTCACTTTCTTTGACTCTTCCCAGTTAGCAGAGTGGGGCAATCCTCCAGGAGCAATCAGCAGGAGAGAAAATCTCACTAGTTTATGACCAAACTTGCTGAGTTTGTAAAAGGCAGAAAGTAAGTCCACCCCATGACTGCAGGCAGCCCAAGTGTCCCACCGAGTCCCACATCCTCTAGTCTGTAAGACGAAAAAAGGATCTGGGAAAAAAAGGAACATCTTTTACTGAGTTGGGAACAGTTTCACTGGGGTTCACCACCTGCACCACATTAGCACTTCGAGGTGCTTCAAGATGCACTCCCTTGAGGCTTATGATGCCCTTGCATTCTCACAGGCCAACTGATGACAGAAGCGGGCCCCCATCCTTACTGCTCTCCTGCAATGGTACCACAGAGCAATACCATTAGCAGCTGGTTTCCTCCATGTGAGACGCTTGCCGTTTTGCCCCAGTTTGTACCATTTATCTCCTGTGACGGGAGCCATTGCAGTATTGCTATAGGGCTACTCCTGAACTGTGAACGCCTCGAGGAGCAGAACATTAGCAAGCAGCCGTAGCAGCTAGGACCAGACAGCTCTATGTATTGTTTGATTATGTCTTCATCCTGGAGGGATTAAAACCATTAGGACATCACTGAAGAAACTGGCCTAGCCATGATTGACCATTAATACAAGCAATTAGTAAAGACAAAATAAACCTCTATCTTGAAATAAATGCAAAGATGTTTATTTAAGCAAACGGGACTCGCTGAAACACCCCTGGAACCTCCAGCTGATTTTCTTTCAGAAAAGTGTCCATAGCTGTGCTTTGGAAGCACTACTGGCTTCCACTAAAACGTGCTGGTATCATCCCATCCTGCCGTATCTGGCCAGTATTTAGGCGTGTGCTCTCGGAATAGTTAGGCTTTTTTCTCTCTGCTTAGAAACGCCCCCAAATTTTGAGGCCAGCAATGCACTGGCATAGATAAAGACACTTGTGTTGATTATTAAATGGTAAACCAACTGAGTCTTACCAGCCCAAGAATAGCTCTAACTACCGGCACATCTGTATCTGTTACTGACAACTCACTGCTGAATGGAAACTAATTCCAAGATCAGGCAAGGCCTGAAAATGTTAGGGTTTTTTTCAGGATTGCTTCCGGTGGCCTGGATGGATATGCATGGGTGTTGCAAAGGGATCTTTCTGTATGATGGGAGAGAATACCTTAGAAGGGATACAGCTAATCAGGGCAGTTACTCACCTACCCATATCTCTTGCGCTGACTCACCCAAGTTTGAGATGGAGCAGCTCGAGGCACAAGGTGTACAGTTCCTATACACAGATGCTCTTTGCAGAAGTGTTTATCTGAAGTAGGCTTTTTTCAGGCAGAGAGAAGGCACCAAAAAAGGCATGTACATAGTTCTTCACACACTGCTTATCAACCCTGAGTTGGCCACAAGGAAACTGGAAGCAGCACAGATGAGAGCTGCATTTTGACACAAAGTCCTGTCTTTTATGGACAAAGTCTAAACCTCTATAATACAGCAGAAGCAGCTGGCTCAGCTCTACAGATGATTTAATAATTGTTCTGCAGCAGAAATCAGAATGGTATTTTATGGCTTTTCCTACTCCCTGGCTTGCTTACACTGGCTTGTGCTGTAACACATCTGGTATCTATGTAGAAATCTTGAACTCACTTAAACTTATTTCCCAGAGCTTGGCTTCAGACTGTGAAGATGTTGGGGCAGCGCTTAGGAACAGAGATCTGGTTTCCAGTTTAACGCCACATGAATATGAAAAATAGCTGACACTCAGGTTCTGAGCAGAAACAGCAGTTAATGAAGCCGGATTCACATCACAATCAGTTCTGGAAACCATGCTTCTGTAAGGAATATATTTCACTCTATTACCCAAACTCTGGATGGCTTGAAATGCCACCAAGTCTCAGCTTCTCGAGATTTCAAAGATTCCTGCTTTCTTGCCAGTCTGCTAAACTTTAGCTTTAACATCTAATGGTGGTTTGCTGGGGTTTCTATTGCTCACTCAGTCAAAGTGGAACTTAATGACATGAAAGTGTATGTTCTTCCCAAACTACCCTCAATGGACCTATGAGCATTTATGCCAGAAAAATAGTCTCCTGTGTCAACACCACCAGTGATGTCCAAGAATGTAATGTGAATTAATGAAAATGCAGCCAAGAAAAAGAGAAAAGAAAGGATACCTTTATAGAGATAAAAAGGAGTTTAAAAGTCATTGGCACTAATTGCTTAGAGGCAGTTAGAAAGGTTAGGAGAGTCTAACATAGCGATATGTTTCCTCCTTCTGAGTGGAAATAGCATTGTTTATCTGTAGTTACATAGAGTTCACAGCAGCACAAAACCATTACCATCACTAGAAAATCACATACTGCTTAGATGGGTTTCAGTACATAACAAGCTGTATGGTTTGGATGGAAACTCTATGGGCTGTATGCTGTCCTCGGGCAGACATCACACTGAAGATTCTCATTTGCTGAACTCCACAAAGATCACCTTCCTTTATCAAATCAATCTCAACACAAAGCTACTACCAGAGGTAAGATGGGGCTTTGCTGCCAGGAGTGCTCCAAACTTTCAGTGGAGCACAGCACCAGTCACACCATGGCCACCGCTGCAGCACAGTGCCCAGAGAAACTCAATTTTCTAGAAGAACAGCTGATTTCACTGGGGAAAAAAATTAAAAAGGATACCATGGTTTCACATGCTTTTAAATTTCCCCCCCCCAAGTATCTTCTCCTGAGACCTAGATCTGGCCTTTGACTACTACAGAGGTTACAGAGTTCAACATTCATGAGTAGAAACTGGATGCAAGGATCTTTGGGCTCTGAGGATATTTTGTTTGGGGACTTTGCCTGGAGTATCATTTATTAAACAAATCTGGGTGCCATTTATGATGATAGTATGTTATTTTCCCAAACTTACTTGATTGTGCTTGTGCCTTAGATCAGCTATGGTAATATTTATTCCAATGGGACCTCATTAGCTGCGGTGCAGGAAATTACTGCTAAATTAACTGGCTCAAAATATTAGTTCTACATATAGTTATTCATAGAGCTATTTATAAAAAATGTTGGGCTTGGGTAAGTGTAAGATTCTTCATTAACTAATTGATACACTTGTATTAGTACTTTAGTCTTTTGTCTGTCGCTATTTAGGGCCTGACACTAAAATCACTGAAGTTGTAGGAACATTCCCATTGTCTGAGGGACTTTGGATCAGACTGCTCCTGTGACACTCCTTTAGATCATGGTAGCTGTAAAAGAGAATACGGGTTGTAAAAGAGACTAAGGGTCAGTTTTATCCATTTGCAAAGCTGCCGTTTAACTTTCAAAGCAGAAAAAGATCAATTGATGTTTGAAAAGTGAAAAACTCTAATGGCTGGTTTTGGAATAAAATTTAACTAGGTAACAGGGAGTTTTAGAAATTTTATCGTACCATTTTCAGTACTTTCTTTTCAGTACTTTCCTGCTTTTCAGGCTAATTGTATTTCAGAAACTACTTTTAAAATCAGGATACCTGGGGCATTTAAGGGCAAGTAGTTAGAGGACTCTACAAATTTCCAACTTTTTGCATGTTCATTTATAATCATCTAATATTAATTCTTTACACACCTATGACACAGTACTTAATCCCGTAATTCTCTGGGCAAAAAGCATGTTTTTCTCTGTGTATGATCTCTATTATTTATACAACCTCACCAGGACTGGTTAAAAATGTTGGACACATTCTCAGAGTTATTACTTGGATCTCTTTGGAACTAAATTAACTAAACAGAACTAAACTGTTGGCTTTATAAAGAAAATGCTTCCCTATGCCACTACTCCAGAAGGATCCAGAACATTATTCCTTACTAAAGAATACACAACACCAGTGGATTTCTTGTCCTCTATGTAAAGAATGCCAAGACAAATAAGATATTAAATCTACATTTAAATTTTCCTATTTCCTTACATTCTTGGGAGAGAGGAGGATTTTTACACGCAACTCCTCCAAACGGTGGGAGCACTTTTGGACTCTGCAAGGCACTTGCTTCAGCCAAAAAAAACCCCAAAACCTAAATTCTGCAACCCGTGCTGAGGAGAAGCTGTTTACAGAAGCTCACCAAACTCTAGAACTCATGTATTTAGTGGGACATTATTTAAACTTTCAGCCTGCCTCTTGTATTTCCCAGCAGATGGATGCAGCCAAAGGCAATGGCTGTAGTCCCTTGTTAAATGCCTTCCCTGGCACAGCGGCCAACTTCCAGACTCTTTTTCCCTCCAAAATAGAGTGACCATTTGAGAACGGTGCATGGACTGAGCCAAGTCCTAAATTATGCCTGGGAGTTATTTAGGAAACTTTGAGTGTAAAAATACTCCAGGCACTACCCTAACAATTAAACAGTGTAAACAATCACTTGCTAGGGTCTAAGACTGTGCCCTGGCATTGCTTAATTTACTGTTACTGCTAATAGGAGCGCACACTGCTAATATAAAGGATCTCAGAGGATATAAATTCTGAGCCATGCTTAGATGCTGAATTTAATTCAAAAATAGGCCCTATGTTGGAATAAACCCAAAAGAAGATCTATCCTATTTAACAACTAGAAATACCTACTGATTAGGTATATATATCTGAGCGTGTTCTCACATGGGGTAACACCCTGCTTTGAACGATTAATTTTAATACATGTCCTATAAAAGTTATATTTATTTGGGTAGTTATTCCAAATGGATGAGAATCCATTTGAATTTGAACCAAGTCAGCCAGAACAACCACTCCCAGCTACCCCCATCCCTCCAAACCCTGCTGTCCCCTAGTAGCATCTCTGCTTTGCCCTCCCTTTCCCATATACACCACTTTCTCCCAGATCTCCTGCATTCTGCCTGCAGCCCTGCCTGTGAACACAAAGTTGCTTTTCCAGAGCAGTGAGGAGCCAGGCTTGGCCATTTGGCATCCTTCCCCCTATATCCCTGCCGTAGCTCTGGAGGTGGGATCCACACTCAAGTCTGACTTTAGCTAGTTTGGTTCTTTCTTCAGGTACTGTAGCTGCAGACTCCTCAGGAGATGCCTTGTGCAAAACAGAGGGAGCTTAGCTCAGAGTCAGAGGGAAAGAATTAATTGTTTACTGGAGGTTTTCAAGGTACAACAGGACCAGGGTGCTAGAAAGCTTCCCCTGGGCTCCCCCTTCACACAAAAGGTTGGATGAGATGATCTTTGGAGGCCCCTTCCAGCCTGAGCTGGTCTACAGTTCTGTGGTCGTTGCAGGATGTAATGTCAGGAGTCTGTGCTCACTCTTGGGTTTTTATTGTTGTTCTTTCAATCTCTCACTTTTTTCCTTACAGGCCACTGCTCTGGAGTGAGTTTTCCACACAAGACTTTAACCTTGCTCTTTCAGATAAAAAGTCACCTTTCTGTTTAAATGGTGGCAGTGACAGGTTTGTGAACCTGGTTTCCTTCCAAAATCATGGACCTAAGAGAACTCCACATTCAGATTTATTTTTTTAATCTTCAACTCTGAAACTCCTGTGAAGACTTTTGAAGGAACCAACAGTATTTGAGTAACTGGGATTAGCCATACGTTATTTAGAAAATTCCGAGAATGTGGGCCGTTGCCTTAGTCTTCTACTGCAGACACAACTTACTTGTTCTGTACATTAACTTAAAAAAAAAGAAAAACCAGAGTAAAATACTTGTTGCATGAATGTAGCCACTAGATGGGAGGCAAGAGCTGGGTAGGAACTGGGAGATTCAGGGCCACGGGATGCACTCGGTGAGCTCCCATCAGCTGCCGCCGCCGGCTGAGAGGTGCCGCAGTGGGGCTGCACACCAACACATCTGGGACCGCTTGCAGGAGCGTACACCAGCAGGTCATTCACTCCACTGGGAACATTATTCGATGAATTGTTAGTGGCGGTGATGAATCGATGAGGGAGCAGCCTGCTTTAAAAATCACTGTTAACTCTCTGCCTCTGAACTGCTTTGCCGTAGGAAATGCTCCGCTTCCGTCGGCAGCGCGGATGGGAGGGAACCTCTTGCACGTTGTCTTATCTGTCTATGAAAAATCCAGCTGCCAGGGGCTTTAACTGGGCAGGAGTGATTCCAGCCTATGTGTTAAGAGGTGGAGTTCGAAACCTTAGAATGTCACAGGGTCGCTGTGTAGCTTTAGGCAAACTGCTTTTTTCCTCCATATTTCAGTTCTTCCTCAGCTCCTTGTTATTTATTTAGTTAGTTTTGTTCTATTTCAGTGGAATATAACAGAATTGCCTTCCTTCCCCAGTGGAAAGTAGTACTACAGAGACTGTGCTACCTTCATGGTCTACAAAACAGAAGTATCTTTGAGCAATTCAGGGGTACAATTTTAATAAGAAAAAGTCTGATTTTTTCACAATTTGCTTTGGTTTCTGATATTTAATTTAGCCACGATAACATAAATTTAGTCCAGCTTGCTTCTTGCCTAAAATTATTTGTAAAAATTGACCAAAGTAAAAGGATTTTAAAAAAGTAGTAATTTGAAACAAAAAGACGCCTTGGTTTCAGGCAGAAGGGGTGTGGGTTGAGTAACCTGTGGTCTGCGCTGCCAGTGTAAGTAGCTAAAGAGTAACGGGTGAATAAAAAGTAAGAAAAAAGGTGGTTTAACTCACAACCCTTCTGCCAGAATTGTAAATGTGGTGACACAGACAGAAGGAAGTACAGTTTGACACATCTGACAAAGGACTTCTGTAACACCCTGGTAGGACCTCAAAGTGAATATGAGCATGATTTCACATCCCTGTCTTGGCAGTTGTGGCAACTTCACTGAGACAGAGAGAGAGAAACAGAGGATCCATCATAGAGCAGTTTGGGTTGTAAGGGACTTCTAAAGGTCACAGAATCATGGAATTGTTGGAGTTGGAAGGGATCTCCAGAGATCATCTAGTCCAAGTCCCCTGCTAAAGCAGAACTGCCCGGAGCACATCACTCAGGACTGCATCCAGGTGGGTCTTGAAGATCTCCAGAGATGGGGACTCCACACCCTCCCTGGGCAGCCTCTGCCAGGGCTCTGTCACCAGAAAAAAGTTTTTCCTGCTATTTGAATGGAACTTCCTGTGTTCCAGCTTGTGCCCATTGCCCCTTGTCCTGTCACTGGGAACCACTGTATAGAGTCTGGATCCATCTTCCTTCAACCCACCCTTCAGATATTTATGAGCATTAATATGGTCTCCCCTCAGCCTTCTCCAGGCTAAAGAGTCCCAGCTCTCTCAGCCTTTCCTCACAAGGGAGATGTTCCAATCCCTTAATCACCTTTGTTGCCCTGTGCTGGATACTCTCCAGTAGTTCCCTGTCTTTCCTGAACTAGGGAGCCCAGAACTGGATGCTCCATTCCAGCTGTGGCCTCACCAGTGCAGAGCAGAGGGGAAGAATGACCTGCCTCAACCTACTGGCCACACTCTTCCTTGTGCAGCCCAGGATTCCATTTGCCCTCTTGGTGACAAGGGCACATTGCTGGCTCATGGATAGATCCTTCTCCTCAGAAGTGCTTTCCAGCAGGTCTGCCCCTAGCCTATATTGGTGTCTGGCATTCTTCCTCCTCAGGTGCAGGACCCTATGCTTGCCCTTGCCGAACCTTATGAGGTTCTTCTCTGCCCAGCCCTCCAGCCTGTCCATGTCACACTAGATGACAGCACAGCCTTCTGGAGTGTCAGCCAGCCCTCCCAGTTTGGTATTATCAGCAAACTTGCTGAGGATGCACTCTGTCCCCTTGTCCAGGTCATTGATGAGTATGTTGAACAAGACTGGACTGAGTATTGACCCTTGGGGGACACCACTGGTTACAGGCCTCCAGCTTGGCCCTGCTCCATTAATTACAACCCTCTGAGTCCTCTAACACAGAGAGTTCTCTGTCTACCTCCCTGCCCCCTCATCTAGCCCACACTTCCTCAGAGTCCTAATGAGGATGTTATGAGAGACAGTGTTAAAAGCCTTGCTGAAGTCAAGGTAGATGACATCTGCTGCTCTCCCCTCATCCAGCCATGCAGTTATAAAATCATTGAAGGCTATCAGATTGGTCAAGCATGATTAAATTCATGTTGACCAGTTCAAATCATTTCCTGTTCTTTAAGATGTCTGGAGAGGATATCTAAAACCAGTTGCTCCATTACCTTCCCAGGGACAGAGGTGAGACTAATTGGCCTGTAGTTCCCTGGGTCCTTCTTCTTGCCCTTTTTATAGACTGGAGTGATATTTGCCTTCCTCAGGCACCTCTCCTGTTCTCCATGACCTTTCAAAGATGGTGGAGAGCAGCCCAGCAATAACATCTGCCAGTTCCCCCAGCACTGGTCATCCAGTCCACCTTCCCTGCAATGAGCAGGGGCACCTTCAACTAGATCAGGTTGCTCAGAGTCCCATCCAATGTGACCATGAATGTTTCCAGGGATGGGGCATCTCCCACCTCTCTGGGCAACCTGTGCCAGTGTCACACCACCCCCATTGTAAAAAATTTCTTCCTTATATTTCACTTTTGCCAGCGTTGGTAATGGTTGGTCTCCTCCTCTGCTTCTGCCTCTTCTCTCCTACATTAAAAGCCTTTTACTAGCAAAATCTTACTTCTGGCTAAAATGTGACAGACTAATGCCTAACACAAACATACAGATGGACCTGGCTCCTTTGGTTCTCTCCTGTCCCTTCCCCAAGGAGTGAGAGCCTTTCTTCAAGGAGCCTCAGGCTGGTCCCTTGGCCTGGATTATCCTTTAAGAGCGAAGTGTTTTGCTGAACAGGGCAATAACTTACACAACGCTTTCATTCATGGCATGCTGTTGAACTGCCGGTAACTACAGCGCCGCAGTGTGCAGAGGGGGAGCTGACCCAGATGGGGTGAACTGAGTACAAATCACATCCAGACTCTCCTTAACCAGAACCAGCAGCTGGTAAACGTTGGCAGTGAACATAATTATTTTCACAGCATCTTAATCTGTCTGAACTGGCCAAGTTTAACTATGTCTTGTGTTCATGAGTGGTTATCACTGGTCTGGCTATAACTGAGTCTGGTGCTATGGAGCAAGCTAGGACTGATAAAAAGCATTACAGACACTTTTTCTGAGAGTAGCAGGGAGAGCTGGACTCAGGAGGTTCTGACCTCCATTTCTGTGTCCATTGGCTGCACCAGAGATGGTACCAGTAACTCCTGGTATGGTATGATTCTTTCTGCTGAGGGTGACAGAGCCCTGGAACAGGCTGCCCAGGGAGGTTGTGGAGTCCCCTTCTCTGGAGATCTGCAGTCCTGAGTGCTGTGCTCTGGGCAATCCTGTTTGGCAGGGGAGTTGGACTAGATGATCTCTAGAGGTCCCTCCCAACCCCAACAATTCCATGATTCACAACATTTCTTTACACCAGAAAGAAGCATCTTTCACAGCAAGCATTGCCTTCCTCTCTCCACCTTGCCCACATTCTGCTCTTGTTCCAGCTACAGACAAAGGAGACTCTGCAACTTCTTGGTTCCTTCAGGAACCGTCTGCTTGTACTTCAATGCATCTACACCACTGAACAAAACTCACACTAGCAACCAAAACAGGGCAGGTGTTTTGTGGTTGGTGGTTTTGTTCATTTGGTTTTGGCTTTGTTTTTGGCAGGAGGTAAGAAAACCCAAAAGAACTAATAGAACACAGCCCATGTAGCTAAAGTCCATCACCCTCCAAAATGGGATATCCACATCCAACCTCCTTGTTGGGAATGGTCTATGTGCATGCTGTGCCCAGAATGCTCAGAACCATGCCAGGTTTTCGAGTAGCATTTGGTATAGATAACCACAGACCAGTGGTTGTACCCATGGTCCAGTAAGTTTACTGGTATAGACTGAGCCCAAATGGCTACATAGCAGGGCATGGAGCCCACCCACAAGCCAGGACTGACACACATGCATCAGGCTATCACCTTTCACATTCTAAAGTCATGATTGCCTCTTCCTAATCAATAGCAAGCTTAAAACTCTCCACAGAATTTTTCCTATTTAGAACATAAATTCTAATGTAAAATGGTAATGTAAATTGATGGACATCCAAAGATATTCATTTTTTATTTCCAGACTGCATGTAATCCTTTAACACAAACCAGCAGGGGCAGAGACATTACTGGAAGCAGCGATGGCTTCCACTGAGAAGCAGCCCCTCAGTCCTTCTTTGTAGTCTCACCTTCGTGTAACTGTTAAATACTTTGTTATTTTGCTTCTGACATCAAGCTCCTCTCAGATCCAAAGCTGAGAAAAGAGGAGGGAAGTTGAAAAAAGAAGAGGTGTGATGAAAAGTTGTAGTAAAAAGAAAAAGGCTTGAACATAATAGTGTCAATTCTTTTCCTGTTACATACAGGACTGTACCTGTAAATGGGTACCAGTAGTGCAAGAAACAGCGTTTCACTCTATTGCCAGAAGCCCAGAGCTAAGTATAATACTCAGCATAAAATGGATATGAATTATTATTATTTACCTCACTCTAAATATACAGCACTTGTAAAAGACAGATATGCTCATTATTTTGAGAGTTTCCTTGTGAGGTAAAGAACAGAACGAACTCCTGTGTAGAAAAGGTGTTCACTGTATTAATCAAGGAACTGCTATACAAGGTAAGTGCTCCAGAAGAAGACAACAGCTGTTTGTGCACCCTTTTGTTCCGCTAAATGCTTTATTTATGGGATTTGGGACACAGCTCTATGCAACTGACAATTCAAAAGCAAACACTGCAGTCCACAAGGAATTGTATCTTTAGGGAGAGAAGCTTTTTGTCAGGATGTAGCAAGAATTCTTTTTGATGGCAGCGGTACTTCCCTGTGAGCGGAACCCTTTCAGGAGTGACACCACGTCACTGTACCTACACCGAAGGCGGAGCCGATGGCTGCTCACTTGTGACACTGACACTTCATGAACCAAACGGGCTGCCTATAAAATGAAAACTCTGAATTTTCTACTGCTCTCCTTTCCCCGCATCCCTCCTCCACTGGGGTGGATTGACCTTGGCCGTACACCACGTGCCCACCAAGCTGCTCTGTCACTCCCCCTCCTTCAGGAGCAGACTGCTTCAGTGCAGGTTGCCCACAGGGTGACAAGCCCTGCCAGAAAACCTGCTCCAGCATGAGCTCCTCTCTCCATGCAGCCACAGGAGCCTGCTCCAGTGCAGGCTTCCCACAGGGGCACAGCCTCCTTCGGGCATCCACTCGCTCCGGTGCAGGATCCTCCCCAGCCTGCAGGTGGATCTCTGTTCCAGTGCTAACATCTGTGGTCTTCAGGAGGACAGACTGCCACACCATGGATCTTCATCACAGGCTTTGGGGGAATCTCTGTTCCACCGCCTGGAGCACCTCCTCCCCCTCCTTCTTCACTCACCTTGAATCATAGAATCATAGAATAATTTAGGTTGGAAGAGACCCTTGGGATCATCGAGTCCAACCATCAGCCCTACTCTGCAAGTTCTCCCCTACACCAGATCCCTCAACACCACATCCAATCTACTCTTGAACACAGTCAGGGAGGGTGACTCCACCACCTCCCTGGGCAGCTGATTCCACTGACTGACCACTCTCTCTGTGAAAAACTTTTTTCCTAAAGTCCAGCCTAACCCTCCCCTGCTGCAGCTTGCAGCCATTCCCTCTTGTCCTGTCGCTCATTGCCCGTGAGAAGAGACCAGCACCAATATCTCTACAATGCCCTTTCAAGCAGACACCTTGGTGTCTGCAGAGTTGCTGATCTCACACATTCTCACTCCTCTCTCCCAGCTGGTGTTGCACAGCTTTCTTTTCCTCTTTGTGACGATGTTATCCCATAACATAGCCTGCTACTGCTGTCACAGGCTGAGCCTTGGCCAGCGGCAGGTCCGTCTTGGAGCTGGCATTGGCTCTATGGGACGTGGGGGAAGCTTCTAGCAGCTTCTCCCAGAAGCCACCTCTGTAGCCCACCACTACCAAAACCTTGCCATGCTAACATCCAGTTTCATTCATCCTTTTCTGGACACCATTTCTTACATACTTGGGAGGCTGTAATGGTTTTTGCCAGAACAGAGTTAATTTTGTGGAAAGGACTCATGCTGGAGCAGTTCATAAAAAACTGCAGCCCGTGGGAAGGACTCACTTTGGAGAAGCTGATGGAGGACTCTCTTCCATGGGAAGGACCCCAGGCTGGAGTAGGGCAAGAGTGTGAGGAGGAAGGAATGGCAGAGATGAAGTGTTACGGGCCGACCACAGCTCCCATTCCCCAACGCAAGGGAAGGAGGATGCAGGGGGAGGAGGTAGAGGAGTCGGGAGTGAAGGTGAACCTGGGAAGAGTGGAGGGGTGGGGGAAGATGCTTTTACAATTGGTTGTTATTTCTCAGTATTCTGCTCTGTTTAATTGGCAGTAAATTTCCCCAAGTCAAGTCTGTGTTGCCAGCGATCGCAACTGGTGAGCGATCTCTCCCGGTCCTTATCTCGACCCACAGACCTTTCATTGCATGTTCTCTTCCCTGTCCAGCTGAGGAGGGGAGCCATAGAGAGGCTTTGGTGGGCACCTGCTGTTCACCCAGCGTAAGCCCACCACCGTGGGCTCAGCACTACCCCCAAGGTGTAAAGCAGTGGTCCAGGTGGGCTATCGTTTGCTGGCCTTTTGGATACAACAGGCCATCAATTACTTGCTGAGTTACTCCCATTGCACCTGGCTATAAAGAGAGTGTCTGTGATTGATTTTTACCCTGTTTAATAGGATGGTGTCCGTGGATGGAAGGACAGCTTCTGAATGCTTCCTGAATAGGAGTAGCTGACCCAAGCGTCTGAGCTAAATGCCAAGTGCTACACTTTTCAGTTCTCATGCATCATTAAGTAAAGCCAAGAGCAGATGAAAAAGAGCTGGATTACCATCTTCACGGCACAAATCAGCACCGCAGAGGCACTTGTACACACAGAGCAATTGCAAATCTCAGAATAAGAAACCGATCCTGGGAAAATCCTGCAGATGTAATTACTCCAGCGCTCAATTGTCTGATGACCACAAATTTCCTGCCATCTAGTACTTTCTGTCTCTTTCCAGGAGGTGCTATTTTTCTGTTGTTTGATTGGATTTGGTTCTTCCTGAGAATGAAATGGAAATGATCTATGCAGCTATTTTATAGTTCCCGTAATTAACATTTCCTGCATCATCTTTTAATGACTAACTGGCAATGGTTTTATCGTGTCCTACAACTACTTTTACTTTGGGAAGCTCGATAAGGCAGACAATCCTCCTCCCCTTGGCGCTGCTCTTTGAACACCACTTCACAGGAACACGAGGGGCTGTGAAAGCCTTGCAGCCAGTGGAGGAAGAATCCCCCCCCAGCCGCATGAAAGGAGTCCCCGCAGTGCCTGCTGCGACACGGCTTTTCAGTTGCTCTGAGCTGCAGTTCTCTGAGTTTTCCTAAATTAGAGCAGACTCTGGGAGTAATGCTTTATGCCGTACACTGTGCTACTTCCCAAAGCTGACATGAATCACAGGAGTGGGAGGATGGCTGACAGCCACCTTGGGGATCTGCTGGTGGGCCATGGATTTCCATGGTATCACAGCCATGTGCATCAAAAGAGCCCTGGGCGGATGTGTTACACCCAGCTGTGAAAACTCTGAATGGTGAATTCCCTCTGAAAAAGAGAGGGATTTTGTCTCACATCACCACAACTCTTTTCCCTTCTTCTGTCATTTATTCTCAGTTCCACTAAACACCCTGGGAACATTGCATGAGGACACATGGGATGCCTGAAGGTGCAAATCCTGCTGGAATAGCGCTGGGGGACTGTGGAAGTGGAGGAAGCCAGAATTCATGCATTCCTGTCCACAGTCCTGTTTGGGAGCTGACTTGAAGAGGACCGACCCTGGCCAATGCCTGGACACAGTCTTGAGAAGTCCTGTTAGAGGTTCAGAACAGGGCCACAAGACCTCCCCAGTCCTCTTTGATTACTATCACAAGATCCAGCTGGAGACAGATGTTGAGACTGGAAATGTCTCTGGCCATGTGCAGGGCTTTAGACACCTATGTCATTTCACAAGCATAAAGGTAGGTCCATGCAGATGCTTCTCATAAATGGAGTGCTGTATTTCTAGGACACCCTCGGAATTCAAGTACGGCTTCTCAGACTGTAACTCTGGTGAAGTTAGCAGGATAAGCGAGAAAAGCACCGTAAATCACAGACACTGCTCAAAATTGTATGTATGTATGTATGTATGATCTGTATGACCTTCTTCAGTGCGTCTCAGTAAGTTTGTCACGCGCTGCATCCCCTTTTATTCAAATATTTAAGATAAATAATACAAGAACCGACAAAGATTCCCAAATATCTGAGCATTTGTGGTATTTTCCCAAGTGCCCCACTTACTGAAGGGGTGCTGTGCTCCGGCCTTGAACTGCACTGAGAGGAAGTCGACACTGGCGGCCCATCAAACTGAACAGCAAAAGCGAACCTTTACGTTGGCCATGCCCGTCTGGTAAGCCCCAGTATATCCAGATCCATACAGATCTTTTATTTTCATTAAGTGACAGAAAAAATATTTTCCTTTGGCCACATGATAATGATTCACGCTGGAAAAAATCCTGGAGGCTTTCTCAAATGTTTGGTACTTGAACCGTGCTGCTAATTTCTATCTGAAGTGTGAACCACCAACATTTTTGACAGCTGCAGCATCTTCTGCAATCATATTTATTCTTCAGCAGAGCTTAAAGACAGTCAACACACACCAGGCTTTTAACATTTAGTTACTCAACAGCTATGTTTTACAGATTCCAGTGCAGACCATCTAATGTTTCTGTGCTCTTCACAGCTGCAGCAATCAAACTTGTGAACAGCAGCTTTGGATTTGAAGCATGGCTGTTGGACACTTGTCCAACCTGGTCCTTTTATGAGCAATCCTTAATTGGTGACATAGACAGCATCGTCTTCAGCCATACACCTTGTGAAAGACCTCTCAGGCACCAGTACATGCTGGTGGCCCCCCATCTGGAAAGCAGCTTGGCAGAGAAGGACCTGTGGGTCCTGGTGAACACCAAGCTGAACATAAGCCAGCAATGGGCCCTTGCTGCAAGAAGGCCAGTGGTACCCTGGACCACATTAGGCAAAGTACTGGCACCATATCAAGGGAGGTGATCAGTCCTTCTCTGCTCTGCACTGGTTTGGCCACACCTGGAGTACTGTGTCCAGTCCAGCAAATGGCCACAAGGAGGATGAAGCAACTGGAGCATCTTTGCTATGAGAAAAAGCTGAAAGAGATGGGACTGTTCAGCCTGCAGAAGAGAAGGCTCAGGGAGATCTCATCAATGTCTATAAATCCCAAATGGAGGGTGCAAAGAGGACGGAGCCAGTCTCTTTTCAGTGGTGTTCAGTACCAGAAGTGATGGGCATGACTTGAAACACAGGGAGCTCCCTCTCAACATTAGGAAACTATTCCTGCAATGGTGACTGAACAGTGACACAGGCTGTCCAGAGGTTGTGGAGTCTCCCTCCATGGAGGTATTTAAAAGGTGTCTGGACGGGTCCATGTGTCCCTGCTTGAGAAGGAATGTTGGACCAGATGACCTCTAGAAGTCCTTTCTATGAAATGGAATGGAAAAGCAACCTCTGGACCTCCTTCCAAAAGACTTGTCATGGCAAAGAAAGGAGCTCCATATGTAGCATGCAATTTCATCACAAGAAATTTTACAAAACAGTCCCTGATCAATACACACCAAACTAACTCCTGCTAAAAACTTGAGTCTCCTAGGCTATCAACCACAGTTTTTTTAAGATGGCTGACTATTAAGATGTTGACCTTTTAATGACAGTTTAGGATGCTCTGTTCTTGGTATTTATACCATGAAAAAGCAAAAATAGGAATCCTTGGAAATGGGTTGTTACACTGATCATGAGGAATTTGTGTGAAAGGAAGCTCCCACTTGTGACCAAGGAATCAGAAAGAGGTAAAGAGGTTTCTACACATGTTCATGTCAGTGAGGAAATGACAGGAGGTATGGCTTTTGGATACACAGGTTAGCAATAAGCTATCCAGGATCTAATGACATGCAGATGCTGTAGTCACATCCAAGGTGATTTCAAAACGTGCTCTTAGATATAAACCTGCGACATAAACCTTGGAGGACTGCCAATCATTTGCCAATCAGTCAGGGTTATAGGTCACAAACAGATAGATGGCAACGTCATTCAAGGTCTACCAGGGGGTCATTAAAACATCATGCAAAGTAATCATCTCATTACTTACACCTGAGTATAAAAGCAGAAGTAAAAACCTGTCAGGTCTAGGTCAGAAGGAGTTTAAGTGTCCTTGTACAGCTGCAGTTCCGGTGCCCTCATGAACACGGGAGATCTAGAAGACACAGATCAAAGGGACAGTAATGATTGAAATCATGGAATGACTTCTCTGTGAGGCAAGACTAAGTAGACTAGGTCTGTTCAACCTAGAAAAGAGAGAGGAGAGAGAGTATGACAGTGATCTGTAAATCCAAGAATGACTGGGAGAATGCAAATGCAATAAATATTTTCACATTACAAAACGAGGGATTATCAGACGAATATCAGGTAGCAGGCTTACAAGGCACACTTTTTGGCACAATGCATAATTAAAGTGTGGGACTCACTGCCACCACATAGTCTGGAAGCCAAATATAAAGGAGTGTAAAGAAAGATTCCATGAAGGAATGGGAAAAAAGTCCCTCAAGACTTCAGCAGTCCCAAACTTAAAGCTAGCTGATACCCGTGCAGAGGGACTGTGTATCAAAACACTATTTCTGTGCTCTGTTTTATTTTCTTCCCTAAAAAAATGTGGAAATTTAGTCAGAGATTAAACTCAGGTTTAGATAGATGTAGCAGAGCAGTTACTCTAACAAGGGATATAGAGTAGACAAAAAAAAAATAATTCTGAAAATGGCCTTTAAAGATTTCTGGGTTAGCTTTCAATAAAAAATTAAAAATATAAGCAGCTGGGTATTGTACTCCATCTGGCCTTGTTCTGTACCAACAAAGCCAACACGAATTGAGTCCATGATTTCTAAGAGGCACGACGCCTCGGATACATAAGCATTTGGTGCCTGCAATATTCACATCATGAAGTGATTTTGCATTGATGGATGGATGACTAGGATCTAACCAGATGTTTGCATGAAAGCAAATACTCCTATTCTTACCAACGAGGAACAAAATGCATATTACAAAATCATGAATATCCATCACATTACAGTATGTCTTGAGTTTTCTGAATATTCATTGATCACCACTGGTTACTCAGACACTTGATACAATTTTTGGAGGGTATTAGCAAAATCTCTACAAACACATAAGAAATCACTGAAGAAGGAACTTCTATGCAAGTGGCAAGTAGTAGAAACAAATTGTTTTCTGTGGGGTAGGGTGTGAAATAAAGACGTATTATGTCCTTAATCTATGGAGGATTTATCGTGAGCCAAGTGCTGACACGCAATGACAAGGAAGAAAGAATGACCACTCTTAACTGAGTACAAATTTTGAATATACACTAACGACCCGATGAGCTCTTCTGAACAAACCTTGGCACTGCTAGGAATGACAGAGAATACAGAACGTCCATAAATACAAAGGAAACACATATGCACTCTGTAAAAGCTTGACAGAAGCATTGTAATTAGTGAGTCAGTTCCTGAAACGGATAACCTGCAGTCACACAGGCTCTCCTACTGTGAACCCTCTTCTAAAATAAATTTGAGGAAGCCAAGTGGCAGCTCACTTACAGGGCTCATTTTTTAAATCAAAGTTTGGAGAAATGTGCTACCTGGAAAGAAACATAAATTTGACAACTGAAAATGAATGTCTTCCCCATTAGAACTTACTCACTGTAGATAACTGAATTACTAGCGTGCATCTGAAGAAGACTGAAGCTTCTGAGAGGCTTCAGGAGATTCTTGCATTTCTCCTGTGTAGAAAAAAGACAAATTATCATAAATTCTCATTGCAAAGAAGATGTTGTTTTAGGAGACCAGCAGCTGGAAACTTTATTACTGAAGTTGAATCAGCCATAGATAGAGGCAGAACTTTGAAGGTCTTGATGAAAAAATAGCAACAGGTTATTCTGGGAGCAACCAGCATGAAAGATGTGCTAAAGGGTGGGTGCCAGGGTAGCGGAAGGTCAGAAATAGTATTCTTATCTACAAAAGTGTGCAGAGAAAAAATAGCGTTCTGTGAAATCCACAAAGTGGAACATCAGTTTCGGGAAGTGAGTAATTTTATACAAACATGATTGGTTACAGATAATCCTTCATATTACTCTTCTCTTGTTCCAACGGTTGATCCATCTTTAACTAGAATTCTCACAAATGCCCTTTTTGAGTCTTTTCTTGCTTTACATAGGAGGCAATATGAACTTGTTGAAGCCGATTGGTTTTCAGCTGGCCAAACTGCAAATCGCTTACAGGCAGAGCTGTCAAACACTGCTGACCCCATGACTCCCAGCCTTGTTTGCAGTCCTTGCTTAATTACAGCTGTGCTGTGCAGAGCCCTCTTTGAACTGGGCTCCCCAGCCTTGCAGACAGCAGATGCCAGCAGGGGCCAGGGGCTGCAGCAGACCCATGGAGCAATGCTAATTCCCAGGAGGCAGCTCATGCTGGTCCAAGAGCAGCTGCTCCTCAAAGAACAAAGGAATGAAAAAGAAAAAAAAAGATACAAGTTAATCTTCCAGCGCTGGAAGGCAAACACAAATCACCCGGTGTTTCATAACTGTATGAACTGTTGCACATGGTGAGGGACCAGCTGCATGCTTCGCCTCAGGCCCTACTGCTCCCTCCCAGGGCTGACCATGATGGTAGGTTGGAGCGTGATGGGAGGCCAGAGCTCCCCCGTCTCATGGCAGGGAAACCAGGCACGGCCACAGCACTGCACCCAGGCCCAGGTGTCCTGGAAGGAAGAAGCTCTGTGAAAAGCGAGGCCTGAGGGGGCACCTCCAGCTGGGGAGACCCACTGCGAGGCCCAGCACACGCAGGGACAGGCCCTCCTCAATGCCTATGGAGAAGCTCACATATTTTAACGGGCAGATGCTTAACAAGGTGGCTGACGTGCCAGGGCACAGAGGAGAGCCAAAGGCGTGAAGCAGGAGGCGTCAAGGAGCTGGGCGCGGCAGCCCGCTGTCATCCCCGCCTGGAGGACCGACACCCGCCCAGCCCCGGACAGCTCTCGTCTTTCCGGCTGATGTCGATGGTCCGCTCCCGCCGGACGGGGCGCATGCGTAGCGTCTCGTCGCGCCGGCCGGCTCCACATCGGCGGAAGGGCTAGCGGAGAGCCGGCGGGGAGATGGACGGCGGCGGCAGAGAGGAGTTGGGTGAGGCGTGTCGGTGCGGCCGGAACAGCCGAAGGGCAGCGGGATGGCGGTTCGCCGCGGGGCGGAGGGCGGCAGATGGAGGAGGGAGTGCGTGTGAGGAGCGGCCGGACACCTTCCACCCCCCTCTCCTCGGGGCGAAATGGTTCGGCCCGCGGGGGATGCGCTGCAGCGCTCGGCGCAGCGGGGCGGGCGGGATGAACCATCCCACCTGGGGGAGGGGTGGGCTCTGTCTCGTTGCCGCTCAGCAGTGGCGGACCGGGCCTAGCTAGTGCACCGGGGCGGGGAGGCGGATGGCGAGATTTGGACACTCAGGAGCCGGCCTGGCGGCACCTGGGGCCGGGTGGGCCTGAGGGAAGTGGGACCGCGAATGCGAGGTCTCTTCTCCGGCCGCGGCCTCCTTAAAGGGGGAGACCCGGCCTTGGGTTCCCATAGCCGAGGGCAGGCCGCGGCCCCGCATGGGGGAAAGCCGTCGTTGAGGGTGGCGGGGGCCGTTCCCTGAAGGTGACGGTCTCACCTGGCTGGGTTTGGGTTTAGTTGGGAGGTCACGGGCTTGCACAGGATTTTAGGGAATACTTTCTCTTTGTATCCTGAAGTGATGCTTTAAGGTGGAAGGTTCTGGTTTTGTTTATTTTTTTTTTCAAGGGTGTATGTGTTGGTATATTAGCAGCATTTTTTTGCAGATTATTCTTTAGGCCTTTAAATCTACACGTGTGTCGGCACATAGGTCTTCATCTCTTTGTTTATCTACCCATAGATAGACAAGAGATGAGTCATAGCAGGTTTGGTTATAAAGTAAAGCTGGTTCTGGGCTGGACTGGGCAGACTGGCCGTCTCGTCTCAAAGCTGTGCTCCAGTCTAACCTGAAGGATTTGTTTTTCCAGTGATAATCATGGGAAGCAGGTCTTACTGTCCCAGTGGCTGAGCACGGGTGGCAGAAAGAAATTCTAGGGTTTTTTTTGCCAAGATGCACAGGTTTGCTGGATGTTTGTTTGTCAGACCCCTTAGAACCAGATTTTTTTATGGGATTAACTGTTTAAAAATGCAGGTAAACACTTGATAAGGTTTCAGAAGTGTTTTAAATGGTTTGATCCTGTTGAATACTTAATAAAATTGTAAATCCTACTGATGTGTCATCTCTTGAAAGTGTGTTAATCATGTAGAAATGCGTAGCTTGATCTAGACAGACAGTGAATTATTTAAGTCTAACATCTTTCTAAATAAATAATTCTAGGGTGTTGGGGTAAAAGTTCCCCCAATGTATTTCCTCTGGAAATACATAATAAACTACAGAGACCTATGTAGGCTTTGGTTTGGTAACTCAAGTGTCTCATTTTAGCCTTCTGCATTTGACAGTTGCGGTGCAAAAGCAAACAATTTCTCCTGCTTACAGAGAGGCATTATTGACATTCAACATCGGTTTAGAAATAACCCTTCTCAATATTAATAAACTGTACCATAAAACTGAATAAATCTACTTTATTCAGTTATGCTCTGTAATGGAGAGAGATAAATGACACAAAGATATATTTTCCAAAGTAAAAGAGTGATTCAAATAACTGCACCAAGCATATCCTTAGAGTTCTTAGAAAGCAAGCACGCACAACAAAAGCTAATGGTAATTTTTACTGTTTTGTAAAATGTAATTACTAGTTTTTAATAGGAACTTTTAAACCAAATGAGTTTTCCTTTTTAATTTTCATTCTGGAAAATACCTTTTAGTTTGAGGGGGTTGGTTGGTTTGTTTCTTGTGTTCAGTAGGAATTGTGGTAGTGGAAAATAAAAAGGGAGGTGACTCGTGTATGGTTGAACGGGACTACTGTTAGCTCCCCTGGGACTAGAAAAAGTTAAACAATTAGTGCCTGCCCCTAGCCCTGCCGTTCAGTCACTTTGTGGTGGTCTGTAATTTCTTCAGTGGTTGTGGAAGCACGTTACTGGGTAATGGGGCAGATCCTGCCATGCTCACGTGTGTTTGGGGGAACAATGCTGTGTTTTAAGGTTTGATGCCTTCTGGAGAAATGGTAGGAAGGTTTGGCTGAAGTTTTGTGGAGTGTAGAAACGGGTATTTCTTTCCGTGGTTGATGGAGTAACAGATTTATACAGTGAGCTGCTTACTGAGCCAGCTGCGGATTCTGAGAAAAATCAGTGACAATGTTTTCTTTGTAACTAATTTTTTCTTGAGGTCCCTGGTGCAGACTGCTGAATTGGAAAGCTGTGCTATTCACAGGCTTGATCCCTAATCTTGTCCCCTAAGAGCAGCCACGGGTTGGTTAGGTGACAAGCTCTGGGCACTCCCTCTGGGTCCTGAATATGGCTTTCTATATATACATATGGCTGTGAGAAAATATGAGCATGAACCCACACTTGAGGCTAGTGTGAAGGTTATGTGGTTCTGATTTTCTCTTATACAGCAGTCAAACCAACCCCTTTTTAAATGGAATCTGTGTATCCCTGTTACAGAGGCATCGGGTCAGCCTGTATTTAATAGGCACATTTCACACAACTGTGAATCTTGTGCTGTGCTTCTGGCTGTGTTGCTGTGTAGAAACAGTGACTGAGAAGTGAAGTATCTGCTTTGAAAGACCCCCTTTGCCTAGTGCTTTTTGCCTGGCATTTAATATACGTGTGAAGTGGTGCTCCAATAAGATCTGTATGTTCCTTCTCTCATAAATGAGTAAAACCAGCTGCCATAAACAGTGATAATCTATATCCTGTCCCCCAAATCCTGTTACACTTCTGTGACAAATCTACTCAATTACGTTAACTTCAAAACCCTCCAGTTAAAAAAAAACAAAACCAAAAAAACACCCCAAACCTCTGAAAAACCAGACCATCCTGCTAAGTTGGATTTGGAAAAGGGATTTTAGACAGGAGTTTGTCTGGGAGGTGACCTCTGAAGGAACAATAGGAGATTGTATTTGGCTTTGTTTTTAGTATCTCCTTCGCTTTTAACTTGCTGTGCAGCCCTGGCAAGCTGCTTCCTCCTTTTGCCCCGGGTTCACCCATAACGTGAAAAGGATATAGATCGGTTTATCCCTTGTAGTCCTAAGAGGTTCAGTTAATTTTGGAAGTGTTAATTGCTTGAGCAGTATAGAAAAATCAACTAAAGTTCTTGGTGAAAATTCATTACTTTACAGAGCTTTGGAATCAAAAGATTACTCTAGCATGCTATAAAAACTTTAGAACTAAGTACATTTAATAACAGTCCGAAGGTTTCTTTGTCAGTATGTCTGTAGATGTTGACAAGATGCCAGCAAATTCTAGGAGACAGAAAAATATACATGAAAATCCAAAATTGGAAATATTGTCCACGGCCTGTATCACGAACAGTGTGGTGAGTAGGACTCGGGAAGTGATCGTTCCTCTGTACTTGGCACTGGTGAGGCCCTACCTTGAGTACTGGGTCCAGTTTTGGGACTCTCACAACAAGATAGACATTGAGGTGCTGGAACACATCCAGAGTAGGGCAGAGCAGTTGGGGTGAAGTNGTGGCTGAGATGCCATTCCTGGAGGTATTTAAAAGACAGGTTGACATAGAGCTCAGTGGCATGGTTTAGTGATGGGTTTTATCAGAGTTCGGTTAATGGTAGGACTAGATGATCTTGAAGGTCCCTTCCAACCTAGACAATTCCATGATTCTAAAAAAAAGCCTAAGATTGTGCCATTGTATTATCTTTTATTGACAGTCAAGTCTTCATTTGTTTCACCCCGATGGTGATGGACAGGTTAGGGTGATGTGTACGGAAAGCAGAACATAGGCAACTGCAATACGTAACAGAGACTGGTGTGTGTGGAGAAAACTTAGGCTTCTTGCTCGTGGTGTCTGCAGAATAGGAGCTGCTGCTTTCAAATCAAGAGGGTCCCTGCTGTTGTGACTCCAGTTTTGTAGGAGATACGTTGCCTTGTACATCAAGCCACTTTGTGACTAAAACTTTAATATGGCTTTTCAAAGTACTTTTTATGATGCATTGCTTTTCTGCCGTTATCAGTGACGGCTCATGGCTTTCAGGTGGGAAGGCAATTGAGTATGAAATTGGGATGTTCGATTGCGTAAGTGACACTAATAAAATGGTGCAATGTTGCAGGAAAACAGATACTGAAAAATATGCAGCTTATACCTCCCCAGGACCTGGAAATAAATATTCAAACCACCATGATAAATGTATTTAGACACCATATTTTAATCTGAAAGGATGACCAGGTGCTTTACCCAAGTGGCTTAAGTTGTAATAGTGGGGGCTGTATTAAATTCACTGTTGCCTTCCCTTTGGCATAAGATGATTGCGTGGTGTGGAAGCCCTTGCAGTGATGAAGGAACACAACTGGGCTTGAAGGGGTCTAAAGTTGGAATAAGCAATTATGGCAAGAGCACATGCTTGCAGTTGTTTTTCTCAGCTTTGAGACTGTGTGCTGTGGTTCAGAGAACTCCAGTGTGATTTTTGGCAGTTTTGTGGGTCTTCCTGAGTCTTGTCAATGTGTCTTGAGATTGGAGACTGGAAAAAGGCTCAGGTACAGAGCAGCGTATGCCAAAAGGCATAAGGAAAAGTTACAAAGATGACTTCATAGATGGTTGTACTGTATGCAGAAATAATGAGTAGTTATGAGGCTGAGAAGAAATTTAATGTAATGGAGGCAAGTGCATGAAGGTGAGAACAGTCAAACCTAAACTATCTATGTGTTATTTTCATATGGAGATGATTTAGTGAATCCAGTAGAGAATGAAGAAATGAAGAACGTATTGTAAAAGTTGTCTGTGCTTGAAGATAATTTATATGTGAAATCATTTAAGTGGTAGCTTGAGAAATAGCCTCAGGACAAAATATTCTATCATGAAAATTCAAGGCCAGTAGAGGTTAGTGTATGTGACTCATACATAGCAACAGTTTTTGCTTACAGAGGGGAAATTTTACTCACTGTGTTCCAGAAGTATGTGATTGGAAATACAAAATCTCTCCTGCAAATTTTAGAAATGGGCTATTATGGTACTGCTGCTGGCTTAGGAAATGGTGTAAAATTGCCAACATGTGTGATTTTCCTGTATTCGTGAGACCCCACCTGGACTACAGCCCCAACACAAGAAGGTCATGGACCTCTTGGAGTGTATCCAGAGTAGGACCATGAAGATGATCAGAGGGCTGAAGCACATCTATAAGGAAAAGCTGAGAGAGTTGGGCTTGCTCAGCCTGGAGAAGAAGAGGCTGCAGGGAGACCTCATTGTGGCTTTTCAGTACTGAAAGGGGGCTTATAAGAAAGATGCAGTGAGACTTATTACCAGTGTGTGTAATGATGGGAGAAATGGGAAGTGTTTTAAACTGAAAGAGAGTAGACTTAAAGTGGACATAAGGAGAGCTTTTTTAGAGTGAGGGTGGTGGGACGCTGGCACAGGTTGCACAGAGAAGCTGTGGATGCCCCAGCATTGGAAGTGTTTAAGGTCAGGTTGGATGGGCCTTTGAACAACCTGATCTAGTGAAAGGTGTCACTGCCCATGGCAGGGGTGGTTGGAATAGATGATCTTTAAAGGTCATAAGCCTTTCAAAGTTTATATTGACTTATAGATATGGGCTGAAAAACTTGGCATATAACCTCTTTGGGTGGGAAAGCTGGTTATCTTTCGAGTCAGGTAATGGGTCACATGATTGTTTGCAATCTTGAGGAGTAAATTGTATGATAAAAATCTTAAGTGAAAGATAACTCTTAAAAACTGCATCTGCTTGTGTAGATATCTCTTTAAAACTCAAGTTTATCATTACAAGTAGCAGGCAGAGTAGTAGTCTGCTACCCAAGTGCCCTGCTTGTTTCTCAGGAGGCATCCCTGGTAAGCACAGTAGTTACTGATTTTTCAGATAGGAAAGGATTTTTTTGCCCACAAGAATTAATGTATTGGAACTGGTGATACGGGACAGGAGTTAAGAATTTAAATAAAGGGTGGTATGTATGGTGTGTAGGATGGAGAGGCAGCTAATGTCGCTTGTTGTATTCTTCAATGTTTTATGTTCCATAAANTCTCTTGTGCTGAGGTGCCCAGAACTGGACACAATACTCAAGGTGTGGCCTCACCAGTGCTGAGTACAGGGGGACAAGCCCCTCCCACCTTCTGCTGCCCACACTAGTTCTGATCCAAGCCAGGATGCCATTGGCCTTCTTGGCCACCTGGGCACACTGCTGGCTCATGTTCAGCCCCTTGTCAACCAGCACCCCCAGGTTCTTTTCTGCCAGGCAGCTCCAGCCACACTTCCCCAAGTGATGCATATGGCTCATATTCAGCCGCTCGTCAGCCAGAACCCAATACAAATGGGGCAGTTCAGCGTGTGCACTTGCACACTCAAAAATGACTCAGTAATAACTTTTTTTTCTTAAATAGAAAATGTTAGAATCACAGTGATTTCTTTATATTTTTTTGTGAAAATGATGGAATTTGAGAGTTATTCAACACATTTAATGAATGGATACGTGGGAAGCAAGAAGATAAATAATCTTTTTCATCTTGTAGGGTTTGTTTTGCTTAACTGTAGTAGTTTAAACATGTTTATGATTTAATCAATGTTAAACTGGCCTAAGCTGTTAGTGTTGTCTAAAAGACCATGTTGTTCACTACTGGCTGTGTGCTGTTGCCTGGTGCTGTTATTTCACTGGGTGCTGGAAGTGCGTTTGTTGACTGTGGTGGTAGTTTATGTTACTTTAAAAGGCTCATGAAATTGCAGCTTTCAAAGCATGCAGCCTGGTTTCTTTATCTTGGTTCCCTTGCTAGTAAATGGAGAGATTTTGTATGGTACCTGCCTTACCTGTCCGTTTTAGGATGGGATGACTGAGGAATGCCCTTGCCCACCACTAAGAGTAGACTAAATGCCTAGTTTTGCAGTAGCTCATGGTGGGTAAGATGAATCTCATCTTTTTTGTAACAATAGATGACTTTTCTGTTTTGTTTTGTGTTGGATGAGCTTACAAAATGGTCTAGACATCAACATTTTGATGACACAAAGTTGTTTTTTGTAATGAAAAACTGTGGGGTTTGATGATAATAATGAGATGATGTGCCACTTGAATTTCATGTGCAGCCTCGTGCTGTTCATATCTCTCTGGTGAAATCAGCTTTGTATGTGGTAACACATGTAAACCTCCTGGCATGGGAAGTTTGAGTTTTACTTCTAAACTGTAAGATTGTTTCTAATGCTAATCCTGTGTTAACTGTTGCGCAGACATGGAAGTAATGAAGCCTTTAATCGAGGAACAAAATTCAGATGGCCTCTCTGATGAAGAGCATGAAAATAATTTGCTGCCAGTGGAGAAGCATTACCAGCTCGATCATGAAGAAGGCATTACGTATGTATTACTCTTAAGTGTCAGCTTGTTAAAATTTGTTGCCTCTGACCTGTTTCTCATGAGTAGTTTACTGAACTTATGGGATTTTCTTGCTCCCACAGTACAGTTTTGTGGTTATACATCGGGACTTTGCATACTTTTGGCAAAAAGCAGCTCATTTTGAGTAGGATCTCTGTTCTTTGGAATTCAATAGTGTATTGGACATAACATGTTCCAAGGTGCCCATTTGTAAAGTGATAGAGTTATTGAAAATCTAAGCACTATTTAAAGAAAGTTTTGATTGATTTTGGTTTTTTTTTTTTGTAAGAAAACTTCAGACTTTGGAAAATTTGTTAAAGTTTAACTTGTAAAGATTTTTACAAGAAGAACTTGTTAAGGGTTTTTTTTTTGATAAAACTTTGGCTTTTGGACTTGTGATTTGCAGCTGGTAATTGTCTTGAAAAGTATTGATTCTGAAATAGTGTTGATGAAACTTGGTAATTTTGACTCTGAGGCAAAAGGACAGTAAAATTGCAGAGAAAACAACCTTCCACAAAATGAAGGAACTCAAGTTGGACTTGTACGTTCTATTTGAGGGAGCTCACATGTCAAGATGAACAAGAACATTGTTTGAATGTGCTGGACATTCTTTAAAGTAGCTGGATCACCTTAAAGTAGTTGAAGTTCACAAGTTACCTCTTTATTAGGAAATGACAGAGGGTGGGGTTTTGGTTCCCACCTCACTCCCCCTCCCTGGCCCTTCACTCCTGTATGATTATAATGTGAATTTTTATATTTTTATCCTCAGATTTATACAAACACTTACACACCTTCTCAAGGGAAACATTGGAACGGGGCTTCTTGGTCTTCCCCTTGCAATAAAAAATGCTGGCATTGTGGTAAGAATTCTTTTTTTTTTTTCCATAGATTAGGAAGATTATCTAGAATTATCTACAGATGTGTCTGAGCCTGAAAAACTAGAATCTCAACACTTTTTGCTTGTCACTACCAACTTCAAAAGAGTTGTGCTCTACTTTTCCTCTTTAGTCTGGTGAAGTTTGTATTGAAAATTGAGTTGTTTTTTGGGTTTCGGGTTTTTTTTTGCTTTTTTTTAAAGTTATTATTTTACCTGAAGACTCTATAGCATATGTTGTATTTTTGCTTAGCTGAAGTGTTTTTCTGGTGAAAACTGAAGACTTTGTCAGAAACAAAGAAAGATTTTTATTCACTCAGACTCCTATGATGTCTCATGGGAATTGTTATTATGGGATTGTTTTATCTTTGTCCAAACTTCTGTGGAGCCGGATCGTATGTCCTAGGGTGCAGCATCAGCTTGTTAAATCAATCTGGTGTTTCTGCAGAAACAGGGTATAACACAATTTGTTTATAACAGTAACAAACAGTGCTTTTCCTAAAGCAAGGTAAATTTAATTAGGTGAAATTTTCACTTTACAACCAAATAATCCTATAGTTCCTTATTACGGGATGTTCAGTTTAAGAGTGAAAATTACATGTGAAGAGAAAATACCTTTTGAGAAAAATTCTGGTCAAACTTCTGCCTTGAAATAAATTATTTACTTTTAAAATTATCTTTACCTTTTAAAAGTAGAAGTTATTAGGATTGTGTGGGTTTGGTTTTGGTTTGTTTTTGTTTTTTCTGGTACTGCGTATCATCAAGTCATCTAATGTAAGGGAAAGAAACTTATTGTCTGCAACAGTGAAGTGGCTGAAACCATTGTTTTGAATTGTGTGGTATATACAGTCTTCTCTCATGACAAATTGTTTTGGCAAATACCTTTATGAAGCTTTTGGAGGAGTAGATTTCATGCCCATTTGGTTTTTATGGCTTGATGGCCCCTTCAGTCAAGTAGTGAACTGAAAGTAGGGAATACCATAAAACATCAGTAGCAAATCCCTCTCTGAGGGAATTATGCAAATTCAGTTGCTTAAGATTTTTAATTCTTTGCTACAGTGTGACATTTTTGCATGTAAAGATTTTTCCCCAGCATATTTTAATGAAAAATTCTGATTATCTCCCATGTCCTGCCTTTTTTTTTTTTTTTTTTCTTCCATACCAGATTGGACCAATCAGCCTTGTGTTCATAGGAGTTATATCTGTTCACTGTATGCACATCTTGGTACGTTGCAGCCACTGTTTATGTCAGAGGTAAATGTGGAAATACTCATTCTGTTGCTGAGTTTAAGTATTACTTTTTCTTTTCTTCTTTTCTGTTTCTAATTTTTGGCCTACAGAGTGGCCTGATGCTGTAACAATTTTTTCAGATCAGAATCTTTTACTTCAAAGAAACAACAGTCAAATTTTTATTGTGCAACTCTAGTTAATAGATGTGGTTAATGCAGCACTGCTTTCATACATTGAAAAAAATGCTTCTCTGCTGATACACAACATTAATTTGGTTTACTTACATTGCCTGGCATCCTGTTATCTGTCTTATCTAGCAAATAATGAGATCTTCCTCATTGTGGTTTTAATTGCTTAGCTTCAGTCTTTTAGTCCTTCACTATCTTCATAGCTTCTGAATCTTTGTAGCTTTTCCTGGGGGAAAGGAGTCTAAAGGATACCTCTAAAATTCAGCAGCTGCTGAACGGTGGCACGAGTGATTACTTATTATAACCCTGGGAAGTCACCACCATTTTAAAAGTAAGGACTTAGGCCCTCATAGTTTCTGGAAACTCCATTCTTTCTTTATGCTTTGATTTCAGGATGAAAAAGTCCTCACTGGGGTATAGTGATACAGTCAGTTACGCCATGGAAGGGGGGCCCCTGACTGCTCTTCAGAAACGGGCTTCTTGGGGGCGGTAAGTTTGCCTTAGAATATAATTTAATTTAATAAATTTTCTGTTAAAAATCAGTGGCTACAACTGGAATTACTAGGATATTTCCCTCTTACTAAGATGTTACCTGCTTTAAAAATGTGTTCTCCATGCTTGAAATATTCGTATGCAGTGTTTGTT
>VZTM01016028.1:217521-253557 GCA_013400555.1 Jacana jacana | reverse complement strand
AGTCAATATTTCTTTTTTCCATGCTTCAGTATGTGGCCCTATGTCTTATTTCTGTATATGCAATCCAAACCCTGCTCTCGCAAACAGAATCACTAACTTTGTCAGTAGCTTTCTTACTGTGTTTATCACCCTGAGCGCTTTACTGTTCCACAAGTATTAGTTAATTAAAATGCCTTGTAAGTAAATTGGTAGCATTTTGCCTATAACACAGATGGAACTCTGGAGTACAGAAAGATGAGGTAGGTCAAACATAAGCACTGCTTGTGTATGCCAAACTAGAGATCACTGGACTAGGCATGATGACGTTCTGTTTGTAGCGCTTCAAAGCCTCTGTCCCTATTACCTCATAGTTTTGTAAGATGCCTCTGAAGATTGGATTCCAGTAGTCTCATTTTGAGCACACTAAATCAGTAATACGCTACATGAAAAACTAATCTACCCAGAATCATCTAAGAGTTGCATGGTGCCTGTGTCTTAAAATACTACAAAGTTCCATTTCACATCACCGTGAAGTTCCTTTATCTTCCTGAAATCCTGTTCAGTTTCTTACACAAACTGCATCCTGTAAACAAGTCATATTAACTGCACAGACCTCATTAATTCCCTGAGCACTGTCCATTCTGTGTGTTGAATCAGGAAGTGAATGGCATTACTGTAATCCTTGTGTGATATGTATATCCCTTTCTCCTCTGCCCTAAATTCTTCCCAAACTAAACTGGTGGGGGTTTTTCTCCAGCAAAAATGGCCAATTTCTTTTCCTTGAGAAAAAGGCTTGCTTCTTTTGTTCCCAAAAAGAGGAACTGGAAAGGAAGAAGGTTTGCCTAGGGCAGACAACCTTCATGAAAAATTTCTGTAGACTGAGATCTTCAGTAAGATCATATAAGTACAGGGGAAAGAGAGGCTTAAACCTTTATGTGGCATTTCTTTAAATGTTAAAGGGCTACTCTTACAATGGAGAAAAGATAAGGAAGCCACTCTTTCTCCTTATTTTTGTTTTCACTTCTTAGAGAGGAAATGAGATCGTACTAAAAGATTTTTCTTTCTAAATTTGAAGCAAGAATATGTAACTGTACAGAGATATGTAAAATGTGTATCTACTGACTTGTCTCACCAAAATATTACTGGTTTTAGTGGATTTCCAGCAGAAGGTATGCAGCAGCCAGTATTTCCTCAACTTCCAAATATGGATCCTTTTCAGCAGCGAATGATGGGGATACAACAGGATCCTATGCGTCACCAGGTAACTTCAGGATTTTCCCTTGTCCCTCTGTTATGTTATGTTTTCTGTCCTTTGTTGTCCTTTGTTGCAGAAGTGGTGTTATTACTAGTGGAGAGTGAATATAACTTAGCTCTCCAGCTTCCCCCAAAACAGTATTTTTGTTAAGTGATCTAGTCGAGCCTTGAAAAATGAGTTTTTTATTTTATGCACCTAAAAGCTCAACCTACTTCATCTTTTTTGGGCTTCTAGTCTTCTACTGTGACTTGGGAGCAGAGATACAATTTTATGTTAGCACAGTGGGGGAAAGCTAATGTAAATTTTTTTTCCTAACTGGCAGTTTTTATGGCTATTTTTCTCTGAAGGTTCCTCTTCCTCCTAATGGGCAAATGCCAGGTTTTGGTCTTCTACCTACCCCTCAGTTTCCACCCATGGCTCAGCCTGTGATTCCACCAACAGCACCTGTACAGCAAACTTTTCAGTCTCCTTTTCCAGTACAGAGTGAATCACACATGCAAAAACCACATCAGCAGGTAAGGACCCCTTGCAGTAAACTAACTACAGTGCTCTAACACCTCTTTCTCAAATGTATATAGTTTGTTGAGGAGAGGAAGTTTCATTAGAGCAATGGATGGAGATGGCTGTGAGGGAAAGAGCTGGAAAAATTAATTTTTAAGGGCCTGGTAGATCACTAATGTATTGGAGGTGGACTCAGAAGTCTGTAAAAGTTTTTAAAAATCCAAGTGTATGTAAACACCTCTGTTGTTCATAAGATTTTGGAGGATAATATATTGTTGGTTTGGTAACTGGCTGGGATTAAGAAGAAATCAAAGAGCAACCATGTTCATGAGCCTGTATTAAAAATAAAAAGATTCTCATATATTTTCCTCTTTTATTCTAAGAAAAGGAAATCCTAAAATGAGAAATAGATATGGTACCATCCTGTCCTTTACATGGTGATTTCTGCTGTCACGGATCCTAGAAATGAGTTTCTTATTCGGTTATTCACTTGGGAATAAAAAGGGGCAATTCTCAAGACTATCTTTGTACTTAGTTTTTGAGTCTCGTCTTGTGTTGAATCAGTGTATTCTGAGATACTGTTCCTTTGGATGTTCCCTGCCAAGGTCATGTCATGAAGACTATTTAAAGTTCAGCAGTGCACAGCATGTTCTGTAGTGGGAAGCTGTAGAGGATTTGGGGTAGGAAGGAAGAGCAGTGTTGAACTTACTGAGGGATTTTTAAGCAGGTTCTTAGATTTGATGTACTGTTTTGATGACTTCCTGTTTCATTCTTCAAATTTGTTGTATTATAATTTGCTTCTATGTATGGCTTAACATCGTTTCCAATAATATCTTGGAGAAAAGTTTTCTAGTAGACTGTGTTTTGCTTGTGATTTTGGTAACAGAGCAATAGCCACTGACTGACATAAAAGAATATAACCATATTCTAAATGCAGTGCTGAAATTGGCTAAAATGTGGAAAACCAATAATGTGCAATTTGAAAATGAGAATTTTATGTAAATTATTTTTATAATGTTTTTGCAGTGGCTGTATTAAGTCATTTAATACTGGACTGTCTTCTTGCTAGTGGATACAAAGTAGTGGTGAAGCTTCTGAGGAGAATTGCATTACGCTTTAATTTCACATGTTGAATATTCAGTATAATTTTAGTGCTGCTACATAATTTAGTCTAGGCATAAAATGGTTGCAGTACTCGCTCATAACACTGGTCAACTTAATATTTTAGGACATGGAAGTGGAACAGCCACCTATTCAAGAGGGAAAACGGCATGTTTCTGACAACAGAAAGTCAAGATCTAGATCTGCATCAAGGTAAATTTGTGACAGTTCCTTTAGTGGGGGCATATGTTATATCAAATACACATTTTAATGTAAGGAACTTAGGTGTGTCGTGTCCAAAGGCTTGGAAACACTTTGGTAATTCTTTCCAAGTACTGAGGAGAGTTATGCTGATTGTCTGGAGCTCAGAGAATTTGGTGCTGTGTTGTGAAATCTGGGGGTGGTAACTTCTAACTGAGATGACAATAAATTGCTGAGAGGTGAGCTAACTTCTTGAACTATTGGTGGGGCTCATTATCAATGCCTTAGGACATAGTCCTGTTACCTGTATTTCAAGTTGGCTTCTTGGGTGGCTCACTCGGCATACGTCCTTTGAGGTTGTTTCTTCTCAGTGCCTGGTTGTGCTGTACAAGTTGGATTCTGTGACTAGATGCCAAAAGATACATTTAGCAAGAGAGTCCATTTCAATTTAATTTGAGGATTACCTACAAGAAATTACTGTCTATTATTCTTTGTATGGACAACACTAGTGAAATTCCTTGGTTAAGTTGAAACTCTCTAGGGCTTTATTTGAATTCCTCTTCTGGAAGAGAGTGGGGGGAAAAGAGAGATCCTTTAAATCTCTTAACTCTGAGGGCAGTTGTGTATAAATCATAGAATCATTTAGGTTGGAAGACACCCTTGGGATCATTGAGTCCAACCATCAGCCCTACTCTACAAGTTCTCCCCTACACCATATCCCTCAACACCACATCTAATCTACTCTTAAACACAGTCAGGGATGGTGACTCCACCACCTCCCTGGGCAGCCCATTCCACTGACTGACCACTCTCTCTGTGAAAATTTTTTTTCCTAATGTCCAGCCTAACCCTACCCTGCTGCAGCTTGCAGCCATTCCCTCTTGTTCTGTCGCTCATTGCCCGTGAGAAGAGACCAGCACCAACCTCTCTACAATGCCCTTTCAAGCAGTTGTAGAGAGTGATGAGGTCTCCCCTCAGCCTCCTCTTCCTCAAACTAAACAATCCCAACTCCCTCAATCGCTCCTCATAAGCCTTATTCTCCAGGCCTCTCACCAGTTTTGTTGCCCTCCTCTGCACTCGCTCCAGCACCTCGATATCTCTCTTGTGCTGAGGTGCCCAGAACTGGACACAATACTCAAGATGTGGCCTCACCAGTGCTGAGTACAGGGGGACAATCACCTCCCTACTTCTGCTGCTCACACTATTCTTTATGCAAGCCAGGATGCCATTGGCCTTCTTGGCCACCTGGGCACACTGCTGGCTCATGTTCAGCCGCCTGTTGACCAGCACCCCCAGGTCCTTTTCTGCCAGGCAGCTCCAGCCACACTGCCCCAAGCCTGTAGGGATGCATGGGGTTGGTGTGGCCCAAGTGCAGGACCTGGCACTTGGCCTTGTTGAAGGCCATGCCATTAACATTGGCCCATCTATCCAGTCTATAATACATGTAGATGTTGTATATTTGGTAATGAGAGGCAGATTAGTGACTCTTAAGACTTGTGAAACTCTGAAAGTCATCTACATTCTAAGGAAAATTTGTTATCTATACAGTTCTCTTTTATTGGTAGGATCAATACTAAGTGAATTTTAGGGAAGTAGAATATGATAGTTTCGTTTTGTCTGTGCTCTAAAGGTGCTTTTCATATAGAAAGATCTGTGATTCGGTGTACTATTAAACTTTGCATGTCACAGAGGCAGTATTTGACATCTCAGCTGACCTAACAAATCTTGCTCGAGTATTAAAGCAAAGCTATCTACTTAGAGTCTTCTCCCTTTCCAAGTTTCATATAATTTCTTTGAAGGTCTTCCAGATCATGAGTGGTTTAGAACTTGACCATAATGTATGATACAATTTTGCTGGCAGAATTTATTTTAAATCTTTTCGGTTTTTTAGCAATTCTTTTGGAAAAACAGTAAACATATCCGTATGTAACATTTTTTGGTATGTTAACGTGGATGTAGTTTTGATAGTCAACTTAAGTACAAAATTACTAGAAGATAAGAAATTGGAAAATAATCAACTGTTCAGGTGGAGTGCATTGATAAACCACGGTAGTAATTTCTAGTTTTAAATGCTTGTGAATTAACTTGGATTTTATTTTTTATTTTATTTTGACTGAACTCTTGCCTAATTATTTAAATAGGTATCTGAAAGAGTTACCTATCTGTCAATGTCTGGGTCAAAAAGATTGAGTGTAAGTGGTTGTTGGTTTAAACTAGGTCACCTAAAAGGAGACGATCAAGATCTGGCTCCCGATCTCGAAGGTCACGTCATCGCCGATCTCGATCTCGGTCCAGGGACAGACGCCGACACTCTCCTAAGTCTCGGTCACAAGAAAGACGTGAACGGGAGAGGGAGAGAGAACGCAGGTCAAAAGGCCTTCCTCAGATCAAGTCAGAAACTGTTAGTGGTAAGTTTATTCTCTCTGGTGTAACTCTGCAGATTCTTAGAAAACCGTTATTCAGATGCTCAACGTCTTCCTGGTTCATATATGCATATTTTTTTTTGTCTATGCCCAGTATTTTCTTTAATGAATTTTAGAGTTCGGTGAAGTTGAAAATATTACAGTAGATACTAAGCCTCTGTGAAATGGAATACTAAGAAGAGAAACAGGTATTGAAAAAAACCTGTGAATATTGAAGAAATACACTTGTATCTATTAGACTTCAAAACCAAAAATCTAATGTTGACTAGTCCACCTACCTTTGGTGTATGATACCTGCTCACAATATCCCAGAAGACAACTCTTAATCTGATGTGTGTTATTCTTTTAATTTGTTCCTTTTTCTTGGGTTTAATGGTATTTGATATGGGTTCCAAGACTCATCCAAACAGAACAAAAGTAAACTATTGTGATTTATTTTCTGCACTGTTGTAAAGCTAGTACCAGTCAAATTCACCACACCTCCCTGTACTTCCTTATTCAGAGTAGACAATGGGGCGTTATTTAAATATCTCCCAATCAGAAATATTTTGGCTGTAAAATGAGGAAAGAAAAAGCTGAAACACCATGTTTTTCTTTTCCTTCCTTCAAGATATATAAGGTAAAGCAGACTGAGCAACAAGCTCAATAACGTTGAGCGCGTTATTGCGATTTTTCTTGTGGTTCAATGTTGTGTGTATCTCAGACTTGGAGGGGAGCTCTGACCTGGAAAACACACAGGCTAATGTTTGGATTTCTGAAATAATCCTGGCTTTGCCTGTGTTTTTAGACAAAATGTAGTAGAGAGTGCAGAATAGTCTCTGGAGTCATCAAATAAAATGAGAACATTCTGGTTCTTTTACATAAGAGGGACAAAAACTGCAGAGTTTTAACTAGCCAAAACCTTGTGAGCGACAATAGCATTAGATTAAAAAGCATGCAAAGACTTAGCTGTTCATGAAAAGCTTACTGGCAGTGGTGTAAGATACGCTTTTGCCAACATCTCTCCCAGATTCTGTCACATAATGCTTTTTGGGTTTGCAGTTTTATATCACTTAGTGAGGAAAACATAGATGAGTATTAAATGCTGCTATAGTAGTCTTCAGCAAATGGGATACTTGGGAGTTCATCTGCTGTTTTATTACCTTGAAATATAAAGTGAGATAAGCATGTTGCTTACTCTTTCCTGAAAGAAAAAGGAGTTGTCAATAACTTTTCACTGAACCATTGAAAGAAGCAATGTTGAATAGGTCACTAAAAAAGATAAAAGTTTGATTGCTCCTTGTATATCCCCATAAGCAATCCAATTGTCATCTTGCCAGTAAGTACCACCTGTGAGTTGTGATGGTGGCCCGTGGCTTGGATTTCATACTTGTGAAATACCCGCTATATGTGTTGGGATATTTCATGGAAGATTATTAGCAGCAACGCCTGTTTTTCCTTTTTGTGATGATTTGCAGAGCTCATCATCATCAGAACTTGTAGGTAACATCAGGTAACACATCTAGTAGTTAGAGTGTGAGTGCATTCTAACAGTGATTCTGGCGTAGTTGCTGTGGTTAACTGTCAACACAGCTCAAGGCCAGCAAGAAGAAGAGGTTTCTGTCAAACACTCCTGAGGGTGAAAATATGTATTTTAACTATTAGCTGGCTTTTTCATTGGAATAACTGTCTATTTTAAAATTAGTATTTGACATTCTGGCTTGTGAAATGTCTCTTTCCAAGTGCTCTTACAATCTGTGCTCTTTGATTGTAGTTTGTAGTACTACACTTTGGGTAGGACAACTTGACAAAAGGACAACTCAACAGGATGTTGGAAGTCTTTTGGAGGAGTTTGGCCCAATTGAATCAATAAATGTAAGTATAAGTGGAGCAATGTAAGCTACTTTGTTATGGCTTAGTTACAAAAAGTCTTTTCAGACTGTTTAAAGGCAGCTTTATTTTTGTCACATTCAAAAGAGTCAAGAGCTCTCATTTCCTATATGATTGTGTTTTCTAATGTGTAAACTCAATTCATTTGGCTGCTTTGTAGAAAAACAAGGCAGTTGCTTTAGTTTCTTGCAATTGAAAAGTGCTCTTGGGAGTAATACGGAAGATTATCCCATTTTCATAAAAATCATGCTTTCTCTGAAGAGAATTGAATAAGAAAGGACTATTGAGGAGATGGGTACAGAATTACATATTGTGCTGCTGAGTTCCTTGTTGGCTCCATTTGCTTTGATTATAGAATGTAGACTCTCAGCTGGTGTTCTTGTTCCTTCTGCTTCTTTCTCTTCTGTCATTTTAGTCATAAGCATGTTGTTACGCTTCACTGTATTTAAGAATGTTTTATAGATAAATCATAACTGTTCTGGTAACTATACAATTTCATTTAAACAAACAACAAGAAGTGACTGTAATTTTCTTCCTATTCCCAAATTCAGGAAAACATAGAAGTGTGTTTTTTTTTTCCCAAAGGCATTAAAAATAATAAAAATTATTACCAAACTGCAGATAAAACTGAATGTGGAGGTGCAGCTGGCAGCTTGTGATACGTGGAATGAAGGGGGGTATTAGAGTGTCTTGTTTCTTCCAACAAAGCAACTAATTGCCAGACTACAGCATTTACATGAACGCTACTGTTTCACAGTTTTTAAAGGATTAAATATACAAGAGTCATTTATATGCTCACATGAAATAGAGTTGAAAACTTTCCACATAAGAAGCTTTTTTAAATTTACTGGAAATTTGTATTTCCAGAAGATACTAGGTATTTTAGCCTATTAAGCTAATGTTCTCTTTCGTACTTCCATGGTCCTTTCTGGAACACCTGCTGAGGTTCCAGTTTATTGTAATTAAACACTATATTGTTCATTACTTTGTTAACTTCCTACCAACCTGCCTCCCCCGCCCCCCTCCCCTCTCCTNNNCCTTTTTTTTTTTTTTCCTTAAAAAACAGATGATACCTCCTAGAGGATGTGCCTATATTGTAATGGTTCATAGACAAGATGCTTACCGTGCCCTGCAAAAACTGAGCCGAGGAAACTTCAAAGTGAATCAGAAATCTATAAAGGTACTTCTTAGAAAACGTTGAGCAGTTCTAAAGTTACTCTACTTTTGCTAACCCTTTTTTCATCCATTCTAGACTTTTGGGTATTTTAAACTTGTATGTATTCTGGATGTGGTATTCTATACACTTATGTGAATGGACCACGTTTTCCCTTGAGAAGTTTTTTCCTGTTTTGTAATGTGCTTAAGTGGAACTTAGAATCATAGAATCGTTTTGGTTGGAAGAGACCCTTGGGATCATCGAGTCCCACCATCTGCCCTGCTCTACAAGTTCTCCCCTACACTATATCCCTCAACACCACATCCAATCTACTCTTAAACACAGTCAGGGATGGTGACTCCACCACTTCCTGAAAGATACCACATTCTGTAACTGTCTATTTACAAATAAAAAATTCATTAGTTAAGTTCTTCCTTTTATAGAACACTGTATTAGAGTGTGACACTGTCCTTAATCTTAGTGACTGGGGAACGTTGGAAGAAACTGCCTTTAGACATTTTTGCAAGTTGAGTGCAAGAGTCAAGCCAAGCAAAAAGAACTAGTCTGCTTTAAAAACTCCTCTTATTTCAGAGCTTTGTAACTAACCTATTTTTCTCTGCTCAAATTAAGAATATTCTTTTTGCTTTTTAGCCTGAAATGTCAATGCTGTTCTGTGAGAACTAACTATTAAAGCCATTATAATGGAAACATTTTCCTGACTGTATATCATTTTTCCCCCCTCCAAGATTGCATGGGCTTTGAATAAAGGAATAAAGCCAGACTACAAGCAGTATTGGGATGTAGAATTAGGTGTTACTTATATACCATGGGACAAAGTGAAACCTGAAGATCTTGAAAGTTTCTGTGAAGGAGGAATGTTGGATAACGAAACTCTCAGTCCAGGTAAAGTGTTGCTACATCTTTAAATGCTTTTAAAGAATTGTCCTTTATGTTGGGGTATTGAAGTTGGCGTGGCTGACTTTCATGGCTCTGAGCAGCGCATAAATTCTTGAAATATAAATATAATTTATAATTCTTGAAATATAGTATATATTAAATATAATAATAAATAAATATATAATTCTTGAAATATACATAAAATTCTTGAAATGGCTAAGAAGTGCAGCAGGTGTACCCCATATATTGGAGAGAGTCTGCAAGCAGTTAAGGAAGGTCCTTCATCGAGAGTTGTGCAGCTGTGTTAGGAGAGGCTGGGCTAAACATGCAGGTGGATACCAGGTGACCTGTCAGCTGCCCTGGTGTTTGCCCTTGGTGGTAATGGGGGATGCAAGCGTGTTGTCCTTGTTGGTCCCATTCCCCTGCTTCCTACCCCCTCCCTCCACCCCACCCAGTTTGTGGGAGGCATCCTTAGCAAAGGAGCCTGCTTTTGGAGTACTTGGATAGCAACTGAGCCTGTTGGCAACTTTATAGTTTCTAAAAACACTGTCTGTAGTTTTCAGGTTTGGGACATTTTCAGTTCCTTTAGCCAGTCTTGTACTTACAGGGACTTAATAGAGTTCTTGCTATTTCGTATGTAAGCAGTGCAATATCAGGTTTCTGTGGTTCTCTTATGGCACCTGTTACAATGAGCAGCTTCAAATCGGTTACAAGTTTCAACTCAAGGTAGATTTGCTACTGTGCTGGCTGCTGTGATTTTAAAAGTAACCTTAAATAAATGCGTCACTTAAAAAGTGAAATTGCCATAAGGTCTTTGACTTGGTAGAGTATTTGGTCTAACTGTTGTGGGGTGGTGCTGTTTAGTTATTGAAACGTTATTTCTGGGGGTTTTGATGACAATTATGACCAGTTTGCTTAATCAGGCGGGGGTTATTCTAAACAGTATTGTTTCTTTATGACAAACACACAGTGAGTTGAGTGTGTATGTTAAAAGAACGATAAACTCTCAATGTGTTCCAGTCTTCTCAATGCTTTTCTCATTCCCATAATGCCTTGTCACTGATCCCTTTTTTCTGCTTAGCTGTCTTTTCCCTGGAAGTTCTGCCCAGCAATTGAAGCCCTATTTCTTCTGAAAAATGAGTTCAAAGCTATATCGGAAGCTTCTTTTTTTTTATTGTTTGATTGTTGGGCTTTTTTGCTGCCATTCTTTGTCATTGTATTCTCCTTTTCCTTGTTCAAGGCTTAAAAATGTTGTTTTTTTCAGAAATGACTTCTCAAGTTAGTGAAAAAGCTGCTGCTATTCAGAGCAATAAAATGAATTTGTTGAAAGCTCATCTGAAAACAGCCTTACTGGTTTTGTTACAGATACTGTGTTTCAGAGTTCTGGGCATGGATAACTGCTGTCAGTGCAAAGAATTGTGAAATGACTGATGAAAGGAATCAATTTACTTGCTGTGTTTCAGTTATTTGCCGTATTGTGTTTAAAGCAATTTGGAATTCTTATATTCTTGCTGTCAGAAATATGGTTAAATGCTTCTTAACTGTGTGGTTCTTTTTATCTGAATATTTTCAGTTACATCATTTTTGTAAACATCACAACGTATATGGTAGTTGTACGTGGCAATATTTGACTACTTGTCCGCTTCTGCTGAGCTGATGTGTGTGTGTGTTTGGGTTTCTTTTATATAGAGTGGAAGGGGATTCCCAAGAAGACAGAAAATGAAGTAGCTCAAAATGGAGGTGCAGAAGCTACACATAATGAACCAGTGTCACCTATACCTAAAGCTTTACCTGTCCCAATTCCCGTTCCCATGCCTGCACCGATAACAGTACCTCCTCCACAGGTGAGAGTTGCTTCTCATTTGCTCTGGATATCTAACCAAAAAATTACTGTAAATAATAATTCAGCATGGCAATCCATAAGTTAAAGAGAGGGAGGAAATGTGATGAAGGGTAACTAGTTGATTTTGTGTGTTTGTCACATTGTCCCTGGTTAAAAATGCCCTTGTTGGCAGACTGGTTATGCTGCCAATTTATGAAGGTAACTTTTCTGTGCCATAAATCAGTAGGCACCTGAAAAACATTTGAACTCCCTCATGTAAAGAGCAATGCAGTCTTAGAGAAGAACATTCCTTTTCTGCTAAGTCACAGTGGCAATGGAAGACTTGAAAAAACAACCCTAAGCCATTGGGGTTTGGAGCATGTTTTGTGCCCAGCAGAACATGTGGTTTGATTTCCCTGAAAAGGGATGTAGTTTGCATGTACCAGAACAGCCCCGGGAACTGAGTCAGCACATGGTTAGTGGGAATGACGGAGGATTTGCTCCAAAACCTTGTTGCTCTAATGCTAGTGTTGATAGAGCGTAGTATTGTAGGACTCTACATCTACTACCTGTTCTCTCCATCCTGGATAAATTATTGCAGTAGATTCTTTTTATTAATGGGCTGCATCGCGTCCTCTCAGTTTTATGATTGCATTATTGTTTTTCCTGTTTTCCTAATTTTCCTCACTGGTGGCTTAAATAAGCTGTAGACCTTCTAAAACACACACATTGCTTTTGTGTTTGTTCATATGGTGTATAATCTCTTTGAACAGCCTTTGGGAATTTAATGTACAATTTTTCATAGTCTATTGATGTAATGATTCTTTAGACAAAGCTGATTTTATATGTTCATTTGCTAAAAGAACACGCTGAGATTTTACCATTATTGTAAGTAGCATGTAATAATAATGACTCTCTGTGGTGTTTTATAATCTGCATTTCTTTTAGTTTACTTAGTGAGAGATGCCTTACTACTATTATTGTAAGTTTCTTCCTTGTCACTGTTAAAATAGTAGTATGCAGTCTCCCAGATGGAAGTATTAATAAAACTATTTTACATCTTGAGAAAACCTGATTTACAGCTAGAATACAGCAGACTCTCAGAAAAGATCAAGAACTCAAATTACTTTGAAGGCATATATAATTTAGACAATTACGTGATTTGAGAACATAGTTGTTAGAGTTCTGTGGGGTTTTGACACAGAATTCCTGACATGCTGTAAGGTGTTACTAGTAAATGAGCACGCAAGTCAAAGTTCTCATTTCAGGGTTTTAATACCCATTAACTGTATTAAATAGTAGTGATTTTGTTTATTTCCCTGGAACCCATGCTGAAAAATGAAGTGTAAAGAAAAAACCAACCAGTTTCAGGATATATTGAGTGTGCTGATTGCTTGTCTCGGCCTCATCAGCTTCAGTTTTTTACTGTGGCAAAGAAACTCATGTCTTCACAAATCCAGGGCAGGGTCAGAGAACCGTATTTAGTCTTCATCTTTGGCTGTGCTATGAACTTTTTAATGCTGTCTCACACTTGACCAATTCAGTTGTCTTCTCTAACCATAAAATTACAATAGTTTCATAATTTGTAAATAGTTCTTAAAACTAACAAATGACATTTAGCTGTGATGTTGTTAGTGATGTTAGTAGTAAAAGTAACACATTTTGTAATAATGTTGTGGTCTGATACCTAAAGGAAAAATGCTCATTATATTCCACTTCTTTTGTTTAAATAACTTTGTGGAGTACCTTTGCATTTGGCTTCGGTGTTCAGGACTGTAAGAGGTGAAGGAGGTTGCTGTAAGTGCTGGGTAGCTGCTGATGCTGTCCAGCCTGAAATGGGCATCAGTACAGCCATACCAGTTGCTCCATCTGGCTGGCTGGCTGCTCTCCCGTTAGCCATGGAAAGCACCCTGCCCACACTGGTCCCTCTGACTGGAGAAGCAGGTTTGATGTGTATAGTATGTCAGCACAGGCTTTGTGCGTTGTCCTGATTCAGGCCGCAGTGATCAAGTGATCAGGGACACCTGACAGACAACCCCAAACGTCTTTGATTCCCATAACTTACTCTTGGTTCTTGACTTTTCCTTTTTTGTTGTGTTTCCTCCACTTCAAGCTCCTCCCAAATAAAGAGCTTTCTCCTATTTTGTTTTTTCCATGTTGGTCCCAGTTTTGCTGCATCCCTACACAGATTTGCTATTTATGATACAATTACCTAAGTAATGTTGTCCTTGTATGCTGTTCCTGGATATGGTTACTTAGGCACTGTTGGCCTTACAAGGAGGATCCTTTTACCTCTAAGATCTTCAGTGGTCCTTTCTAGTTATGTGAAGTTTGGCTTGTTGGTTAACAGGGTGCTACATGAACACCTGCAAAATCTAGCCATACCTTATGCCACTATCTGTAACTTGGCAGCTTCTCATACATTTATCTGTTACGTCTGGCAGTTTCTCATGTTGATTCCAGTAGCTTCTCGTGCCTGTAGTGCCCTTAATGCCCTTTCTCGGGAAGTTTAACTTCAGGCCAGGGCGTAGTCAGCAGCTTTGTGATCTGCCCGCAACCCTAACAATCCCACGCTTGAAGGTAGGATGGGAAGGAGCCGCATCGCTCCTTTCTCTGGGAAAGCCTGAATGGGCCTTCTCTGCCACCCACCCACTTGCATGGGCTGGATACCTGGGTGTGGAACGCTGCTCTGCTGCACATCACCTGTGGGCAGTCTAATTTCAGAGTGACCTCCTGTTACTGCCAGTATCACCTTGAGCCATGAAAGCAATGTAGTAAGGCACTTAAAATCAATGACATCCTCCTAAGAGTGGCTGCCTACGTAGGTAAGTCTGGTTCTTCAACCTCAATAGCGCACACAGGCATCTTCTCAGCCACGAGGTCCTGGGTTGTTGGCAAGATGGAATATTTCTGTTGTGTTGTGCTGCTGGAGTGAGCCCTTTTCTTGCCTATAGATTCAGATCTCTGAACTCTTGCTGAATCTGGTCCCACTCCTGCAGGGCTGAGTAATCCACCTCAGTGGTCCGCTCTGGAGGTAGACCTGTGTTTATTTTTAAGACATATTGCAGTGTCCAGGATCAACTTAAGTCTTATTTCTTAATTATTGAGAGTCAGTTTCAGTTAGTAGCTCTTGTCATATCACTTATGTTGTGCATTCATTGATGAGGTTTCGCGCACATGGTGTACTATTCTCCTGGCAAAGCTGAGTGTTCCCCTACCAAAATTGCCATTCTTTTACCGTGACCCATGGCTCTGTCCTTGCTAGGGTTTTACATTGAAGTCCAGGGGGTTTGCTGTGATCACCCTTTTCATAAGTTTCCCAGTCCAACCCCAAAAGTCCCCTGTCTTCATTTAATACATTTTCAGCCAGAAACCAGAGTCCAAGTTGATTGTGTACCTCCCAAATTTCCTAATGTTTTTCTCAATCCCATGTGCATCTTCTCCCTGTAACCAGATGTTAGAGTTGTACATTGGGCCAGTATCCATCCTGGACTCTTCCTGTTGAAACTGGCAGACTCCTCCTTTGCACCCTCCCTGCAGGACATGCCAGGAGCAGTTAAATATGTATTTACTTGTCTTGAAGCACTGTAGGTAAACTGTGCTCCTTTAGTTTACAGGGCCATTGATTATCCTTCAAGTCTCAATCTGAGATCTGTCTATTAATAAATGGTCATACCTGGACACAGGCCAGACCCCAAGACACGGTCACTGAGATACACCTGGCAGTCTGCATTAGTTATTGAGACGTTAGTTATTTCAGTTTCCAATGTTGCCAGCAAAATACCAGGTTTTCCCATTAATGAAAGGTCTCCCTACTGGCGTTTTTGTTACTTTGATTTATCCTCTTTGTTAGCTGTTATTTTGAAACTGTTCACCAGTCCTCTGTGTTGTTATGTCAGTGGTTTTTAGTCATTGGTTCCATCTCTTTAACAAAGAGACGAATTTTTAGACTTCAGATTGTATTCTAAATTCGATGTTGTGACATTTTATGCACTGATTTTTACCACTCCTTTTTCTTTCTGCTTAAAGGAAAGGTTTTTAACCTGTTAATTACAATGATGTATTAGAGGGTTAACTTTTTAGAAAAAACTTGAAGTACAGCAGTTAGGCTTGGACAACTACGTATAACTACTTTCTAATACGTATCTAAATCATCTACCTGTGATGTTACTTCTATTCTAGTTCCATCACAATGTTTTCTGTTCATTATACCTTCTCAAGCCATTGCGTACACATGCTTCGTCCACAGTTCTCTCAGCTTTTAAGTACTTAAGGACTGACAGCAGTTAGCAAGTTTTCCCTCTTTTCTTTAAAACATTTTTGCTGCCTTGATACCTCTCCTCCAATTCCTTCTGCTGGGTTCACGCTCTGTAAGTGAATGCTTGCTTCACAGAACATGACTGTGATCAACAGATGTGTCACTAGCTCTAGCTAATTTTGTAAGTTGCTGTTCCTTGAAGGAGTGCCCTGTAAAACAACAGAAAGACCTAGTGAGACAATCAGGTTACTGTGGCTTTGGAGCACTTTTTCTGAAGCTTTAACCACAATTAAATGAAAATCCTGCTAGGGTTGCTCAGTGTTCATCTAGGTAGTTTAGGCCTTATGCAGTACTCCTAGGTATACTTACCTGTGCACTGTTGGCCTTGCAAGGTCCTAGTCCCCTGAAGGTCCTTCCTGCTTCTCTCACGTGACATCCCCTTAACCACCTGCAGAATTCAGCAGTCACTCATGGTGCCATCTGTAACTTGTGTCATCTCACGTTGTTATCTGTCACATGAGGCAATTTGTTGTGCTATATCCAGTGGTTGCTCACATGTTACTCAGTTTAACTTGAAGCCAGGGCCCAAACAACAGGTTGTTACAAGCCAACAAATAACCAATTTAAAAATAAAAAGCAATGGTCTATGATAAAAGCTAATGAATTAAAGCCTCCTGCAATTTATTGACTTTAAAATTTTAATAGTGCAGGTTTTAATGTGCCTCAGCTCACTAACCCAGCCATTGGTGAAGAACTTGGAAGAGAAGTTCAAAGTGGTATGAAGTGCTTGGAAGCTTTAGCATCTTCTCTAGGTTAAAGGAGAATATTTTGCTTGCTTTCATTTTATGCCACTTGTTTCAGTTCTGAGAATAAATTAGTAAAGCCTTTTCCTTCTTTACTCTAGAAATAAAAAATGAGTTATGAAGGGTCTTGGTGTAGTAGTTCTGAGATTCTAATGGTCATGGAAGGGAATCAGTTATGATCACTTGAGTGCACAGCTCTTCTTTGCTTCATTAAGTCAATTTTAAATGCAGAGTATGTTTTGATTTCACTTTTTTCCTTTTAATTTCCACACATTTAATGTATTTTTTTTATAGTAAGCTCATAAATGTATGTCTGAGGACCGACTTAATTTAAAACCATTTTTGTTCAGAGCTTGATCCAAATCAGAATTAAAAATAGCAAATGAATGAGGAAGCAATAGTCGCTCTAGTACAATATACAATCTCAGGTGGTGAAAAAGAAAAGGTTTTTAGTTGCTCCAAAGTTGGGTGCATTCATGTATCATATCATGCTGGATGCTAAAATGAATTCCGGCTGCTGTGTGAAGTGCTCATTTAGATGAGGTACCAGCATGCGTTAATATCTGTTTACCTCGGAGAATATTTCTTTAAGAACAAAGCAAACACAATCAGGGTTGATGCTTGAAGTTGTAGGAGGTCTCTGACTGCTAATTAGGTCAGTTATTTAAGTCACCTGGTTACAGTGTGATTTCAGGTAGCATGAATTTTCTTATTTTGATGGGGGAGGAACAGAAGATGGTAGTCCCCAACTGAACAACAAATAATCCACTCAGTCTTGAGCCAACGCGTTTTCCTCCTTCCTTTTTTCTTAGGTTCCACCCCATCCATCAGGTCCTCCTGTGGTTGGTGCACTCCAGCCACCTGCTTTCACAGCGCCTTTAGGAATCCCGCCTCCTGGATTTGCTCCTGGTGTGCCCCCACCGCCACCACCTCCCTTTTTACGACCTGGTTTTAACCCAATGCATTTACCCCCAGGTACGTTCATATATTTATAGGAACACTAAGTCCTTTTTTTAACCATACAGCAAATAAAAGCATCTGCCGTATGAACTGCTCAAGTGCGTTTCTGTAAAGTGATGCTCAGCATTAATATATACTTCTCCATAGGCTTTCTTCCTCCTGGGCCACCACCACCTATAACTCCTCCAGTATCTGTTCCTCACACTCCGGCAGTGAACATCCCAAACTGTAAGTGTTTAAATCTTTGACAGCTGGCAGTAGAAGGAAGGTATCCTGCCAGCAGAAAAGGGGACTCTTTTTTAACATGTCAATGCGTTGTTCCTTAGCTACAGCAACCGGTGTGAATGAAGACACTACGAAAGACTCGTCTGTAGGAAATCCCATCCCAACAGTAGTTTCTGGATCCAGAGGGAGTGCTGAAACTACCGATAGTTCCAAAATATATGGGACTGTTCCACCTCCTGTAGCACCTACTAATGTACCTGCTCCTGTCACCCAAACTCTTCCACTTCTCGGTAAGTGAATTTTTGTATATATCCTTAAATTTACTGTTTCCTGAATTAATACACGATTCTGATTTAGCTACTGGCTTTTACAGGGCATTAGAAAGTAAAGGAGATTTTTATAAACCCGTTGAAATTTCTGCCCTTCTGTCGGCTTTTAAATCATTTCTAGGGGGCTCATTTTGCACAGGAGGAGCGGTAATTTTTTTCTTTATCATGATTAAAGATCTGTTTTCTGAAGAAACAAAAAAGCTGTAACGTTTAAGTTACAAATTTGGGACAGAATGAAAAGCTGTCAGCTCTTAAAAAAAAAAATGAGGTTTGTACCCTATAGAAAATTAAACAACAGAACATCTGTGTGGCCCATGAACTATGTTTTAGACTCAACTATTACACGTGAAAAATTAACTTACAGAGAAACAGTATTTTTTTTTTCAGCTGAGCAAATCTGTTACACTTTATGTATGCAATAAATTGTTTTATAAAATCAATTATTATTAGTTAATTGTTTTAATAAAATGAAAGCCTGAAGCTTTTATTCAACCTGCAATGTTACAGGATTTCAAAGCTTTTTAACAATATGCTAGCTTATTTCAATATTACAGAATGGTATTCTGACTAGCAAAACCACCCTATTTACTCAGATTACTGTTCACAATATGATACAGACTTGATCAGATTTTTAAAGAGACCATATACTGTTAATTGTTCCAGAGGTCTGCTAAGTACTTATTTTAGGATGGCCTTTTATGGGTCAGTGTCACACAAAGAGATTGTGTGACAGAATTTTAATGAGATTATTAGGTTTATGGGATGTCAGACCTCTAAATGAGAGCCCAAGAAGTGAATGAAAAAGATAATCACGTTTCAGTGTGTTTCTGCCCAGAACTTTACGCTCTACACTGAAAAAACCCCAGCAGTTTGTCTCTGAGAGCTTACTGCTCTATTGGTGTTGATGGCTACATTTTCCAGCCATGACTAGTGATTTTTGGATCCTTCCTGTTGGAAAGTCAAACTAAGACCCTTTTAAAAAGTATTTTTCAAAAAGTGAAGAGCTGCTGCTCTCTGAAAATCAGTCTGCTTTTTAAAATCTGTCAAAACCAGCAGCTGACTGGTTTAGGGTGTCTCAGACACTCAGCAAATGGAGAAGAGCTTAAAACAACTTCGGTGGTGACACCATGGATTAAGAGAATTTTGTAGCAATAAGGATTATCCGATTTGAGATACTCACATCTTAATGATGAAGTTACACTTTTTGTAATGGTAGTATACTGTCTTACCAGATTTTTGAAGTTTCATGGTACTGTGTCCTCTACAGCCTAACTTGAACTTTTTATTCCAAGCCTTTGGAATGCATTAAGTTACTGTGCAGTTTGCTGTATCGCTCTACACATAAGAAAAAGGTTTTACAAAATGAATTTTGGAGTGAAGTAGATTCTATACCCACGTTATTTACTTGGACAGTAGCTTTTTTATTCTTACAAGTTCAAGGAAGCTGAATTTGATAAATCCGCAGATCAAGAACTTGCCTTTGTTTTTATTAGCTTGTTTACTAAAGAGTTGAGTTAAGATAAAGTTGTCCATGTGGTTGGAGTGACTTCTCTCAACATTCAGTCTCATCAACAAGGGGGGAATAGGAGAGTTTTTCTTTTTATAAGATCACATGCATGAGCTTACAGAGTACTCCTGAAGTAATAACAGCTTACCATCTTTGTGTTTACCCAAGTAATAGTGTTTCATGTTGATGAGCACCTTCTTTCAAGAAGAAGGTACTTATAATCAAGGAGTTACATAAAATCCTTCTGTCCTGACATTCTGGAGTTAGGGGGGCCTGTTCACAGCCTGATAGAAGATTATAAGAACACTAGAAAAAAAGCAATAACTTTGTTTTCCCCTGATTAAAGATGAAAGATTAATATCAGTTGTCTTTGCTTTTAAAACTTTTCAGTAAGTTAACACATGAAGCTGTCTTCTTAAAACAAGTTTGATTGACTTATCAGTTGAGCTTAGCTCTGCATGTGAGAGTCCGGATCTGGTCTCTCCTTAGGCTGCCAGAAAACCATGAAAGAGGTGATGGTTTCCACCACTTGTGCTGATCTAGATAGCAAAGAAGTGTCCCTTGAAGTCTTGCCCTCCCCATCTTCTGAGTTGAAGAGCTGGCCCAGGCTACATCGTCATTCCTTCCTTTTCATTCTGTGTGTCAGGTTTCACTCCTAGGGAAATGAAAGCATGGGGAATGGAGTGTGCCAGGGTTTCACCATGTGTGCGGGCATGAGGTACAGCCTACATATGCGTCCCGGTGCCAGAGCCCTGAAGTACTTGCAGGCTTGACAGTTTGACTGTAGCCGTAGTATCTGACCTACAGTCTTGTACAGGTCAGAGGCAAACGAACTGGACAAAGAAAACGAGTAGGTTCCATGTTGCCCTCAGTTAGGCACGGGGAAAGTGCAGACAGGGGAGACGGAATGCTTCCGACTGAAGGACCTCATATTCACAAGCATATGGTTTAGCAATTTGAATAGAGGACTGATGGCGTGGCTGGTTTTTGACAAAGTCCTCAAACTGCTCGTTAAACATTCCCATGATGTGGCTCTCCAAGCTGAGCTAAGAAGGTGGAAGAAAGATTGGTTTGACAGCATCATGAAGTATGTCATGAGGACTCTGCTTGGGGAACTAGGGATGAAGGGGCTTGAGTAGTGTAACGTGAAGAAGGAAGAAATGTTCTTCGGCTATTTGGGCAGGATAGAAGAACTTACTTCAGCAGGCTGAATTCAAGGAATGAAGATTGCTCTGAAGAGACTGTCATAGAAACCTAAACCTAACCTTGCTTGAGAACACCTTATGTAATCTGTACAAACGCAGGAGCTCTTTTCTAAGTTTTGTAACTTCAAATGGAAGCTTATCTTTCTATCTGTTCATTTTTTATATGGTAATTCTGAATTGCTTATTGTAAGATTTCGTATGCTTTCTTAGTAATGTAAGTTACGTTCTGTTTCATCTCCACTAATTTCATTCGTTCCTAAAATGTATTTCTTTCATCACTTCCAACAAAGACATGTTTGTGCTTCAGAGGAGCGATTCCCTCATGGACATGGTGTCTGAATTTTTTTGTGCTCATTTCTAAAAACCACCCTCAGGTTGTTTGGATGTAGTTGTATCCTTGATCATATCCGCTGCTGTTATAGCTTCTTGTTCTTAATTTGAACAAGATTATCCAGACTGTAACTGGTTTTGTGAGTGTGTGCTCATATGTCATTTTTTAAAATTATCTGCAAAGCAGATTTTTAGACTCCTTTAACTTATGCATATTGCAGAAAGTGACAGGCTTTTAAATCATTTTTGATTTGCCAACTTGTTCTTAGTGTTGAGGAAATGCTGTAATTTGGACCAGTAATAAACTGCTGTTGCAGATGCTGTGTTTCAAATATTCAGATTCTGTGATCTATTATCTTGATTAAATACACCATATTGCAGTTTGTAGGTTCTGGTCTAGTGCTCTTTTTACCCAAATCCCTACAGTTATGACATAATACCGAAGATTAATTATACTGTAGTTCTCATTGAACTTGGTATTCGCTTCCTGTTACCGCATGCAGAGTTACTTTTCTTTCTCCCTTGCTGGTTTGTTCTGAAGTAAGTACCTGGTTGGTTTGCAATCTGCATGAAATTACAGAAGACAGACTGCAGCATTCTCTGAGCTCATCAGTGTATCGCTCTGCTGTCATGTGGGTACTGCCTTTACAGGAAGGATGAGCTTTTCATTCATACGGGATACGAACAGTGAGAAACCTAACACATTTCCAGGTGTTTTGTGATAGCTCGTTTGAAAAGCAGAAAAACCACTGCATGTTTGCTAATTATGACTCTTGCTTTCTTCATACTGCCCTATGAGAATTCAGAAGTAAAGGAACGTGGACTCTTAAGCATCGTTCCTGGAGTTCAGTTCTGCCTTGATGGTTCCCTTGACCTGGATCAGTTTAGGGCTCATGTTTTATTAAGCAGGAATTTTAGAAGTCTTCATGCCAGCAACCAGCACTGTACACGTAACGTAGCTTGACTCTTACAGCCTTGTTGAAGCATCTTACACAAACAGGAGCAAGCTCCTGCTGATTTCAGCGATGGGCATGGACTATCCTGAAAAATGTTGGTATTTGTGGGAAGTTCAGTTGTGAGTTGATATTTGGGCACTCAAGCTTAGGCTTCTTTCTGCAGTCTTGGCCTAGTCTACAGGTTTCTGTATCAAACCCCAAAAAAGGACACAAGATTACAATACTGTCCCTCTCAAGCATTTCCTGGTAGTATCTAATGCTTGAGTTTAAGATGCAACATTCCCCACTGGAGAATGATAGGAGAATTAATGTGATGTGCTAAATGTTGCAGAACATGAGCCTCAAACTCAGCGTGTAAACCTTTAGCCCATTCTGCTGGAATGGTAAGCCTTGGACTTCCTGTTCTCATACATGTTTCCATCAGATTTGCAAAGGAGGCGTATTTGAAGCAGAATTGCTTTGTCAGACATAGAAAACGCCATTTATTTGTTTATTCCTCCCCATGCTTTCTTGCAACAGCACCGCTGAGAAGTAATTTAACACATTGTAAGAGACACTCTAATCACTTACTGAGCAGAGTTCATTCTACGCTTCTCAGTCATGTCAGTGGCTGTAACGCTGGTAATTACCACAAGGGAACATGGGCTTTGTCCAGCCAGAGGAGAAGATAATGAAAAATGGAATTAGGGTGACATAGAAACCTGGCTTTTTACCTAATTTATCCCTCCTGTGACCTCTCTGGATAGAAGACGCTTCTTCGGGGCAGCTATAGCATTTGGTCTGCCTCTTAGGAGGAAAGTGAACTGATGAAACTTTTGACACTGTGATTGTTGTTGCACCTCTGGAACAACACTCCTGGTTGGCGATGGGTTTTCCTAGTGCCCTTGGCATCTGCGTTCTTCATAGTAAAGACTCGTCACTGGGCATCACTGGTAATGACAGCAAAACCAAGTTGGGAAAGTTGGGAAAGCAATCTGTGTTTTCACACCTTTGAACAGAATAACGCAGGATTGTTACCTCCAGTATGAAAAGCCATGTCTTAGCCAAGTTAGGCAGAATATACAGCTGGTGAAAGGGATGGCTGTATCTCATACCCATAAGGAAGCAGACAAGGGCAGCTACTGTGGAAAGGCTCCCAGTTACGAACAAATAAATACAGGCGGGAGCAGATAAATTCCATTGCTCCTCTGCACAGGTGTGAGATGTTTATTAAATCGCTTTTTTTCCTTCCCTAAGATTTCTGGTACCTCTTCTCAAGTTTGACAAGCGATTTAAATGTTCCCTAGCGTTTTCCCGCTGTAAGATAACAAAGGGCTTTAGATTTTCCTAGAAGCTGCCTGTGCTATCTGCCTCGCTAATTTTACTGAATGTTTTCAGTAAACTTGGATGTGTTTGTGGCCAGCTCTTCCAAAAGAAATTTCTGATAGGTGCCCGATGGGTCAGCACAGAGAGCAAACTCTGGAACGTACTACAGCCTCAAAATATGAGCGGGCTGGTTTAAAACAGAAAAGAGTTCAGCTGCCTCACTGCTGCAGTCCAGATTGAAAGAGAATGAATGTCAGATACCCTTATGCCGCCTGCGTGAGCTCCATTTTGGGTAGAAGTAAGGTTGAGAAATTAGATTACGGGCACTTGTTAAATTTCAAAGAATTTTTCACACTTGCCTCAGGTTCGTGCTGTTGTAACCCACATCTGCTCTGCTGCAGCAGAACAGAAGCACATGCTTGTCCCCTTCAGCTCATTAGATCTCAGTTATCTTTTTTACTGCCTTATTTTTAATCTCCTGTGGAAGACTTAACAGAATTAGGCCCAAACCTCAGAATACAGCAAAATAACATTCTTGGAAGGCATCATTAGCCATATCTCTGTCTCATCGGATCTGTAGTACTAAGGCTTGGGTGGAGTTTAAACCGGTTATGAACAGGAAAAGGGCGGGGGGGAAACCCCAAACCAAAAGGGTACGCTGTTGCTGCTGGAACATTTCTTTCAAAGAGTGTGACCTATCAAGCCCTGTCTTAAAAGTGACTGCTTGGAGGGGAAGGTAAGGCCACTCCGTGGACTGGAAGAATATTCACATCTTTGTTACCCGAGTTCTCCTGATCAGCAAAATACAATTTCCTTCTAATACGAAATGTTTGCAGTAAAAACTTCCTGTTTTCCTTAATAGGAAGATAAAGAGCGCGCAGATAAAAAGGTTTCTGTAAGAGATGCTCTTAAGCACGGGAAGTGTGTGATGAGAGGGCAACACCTAGGTTCTTGGGAAGGCTGAGGCATATGTGGGATAGAAATGCTAAATAAAGCAGATGGAGGAAGAGGGAAGCGATGAGAGCGGAATGGAAGGTTATTTGGGATGTCTGCTCCACCGCGCTCATTAAGCTGAAATGACACTACCAGGTATTTAATTCATGGGGCTGTTTTACGTGATGGTTTTAACCAGGACAGGAATTAGGAAGTTTTATGTAACCTGCATTCTTAACTTTAGTTTTATTACTATACGTGGAAGGAAAACATCATTTACAGCCTCAACAAATGTAGAAGGGAATGCAAGATGGGTTAGGAGAGGTTTTGCGCCTGTTCCGCTGGCAACTCGGTGCCTTTAAATTTCCATTAGGGAGTGTAAAACACATGGCATGTTTTCTCAGATAGGAAGCGTATTTTAAAGTAAATAACTGCTAATGAGCGGGAAGAGGAGATAGATCCAGCGTCAGGGCTACAGGGAGGGTGAGACAATAGCGTTGCTAGTTCAAACAAAAGGAGGCACAGGAGATAAGCGGGCACAGGCTTATTGGTGTGAAGGCCTCATCTGGAGCTTGGTAATCCTCCCTCCTTCTGGCTCCTGCTGTTGATGTCAACAAGCTTTGAGCTGAGCTTTCTCAAACGGTATGTTTTGAGGGTCAGGTTGTTTTTTTGCCTCTTAGCGAGACCATGCTAACAACAGGAGTCCAGGAGCCAAAAATGGAAAGTAGTTGGTGTTGAATTACGTGCTATAAAGGATGGAAAACTGTGTTTTAAAAAGACAACCCAGAAACCACCGCTTGCATTTCCTTTTAGGCTACATTGCAAGGTTTGTTCTGCTAAAACAGAACTGGGATGTGTCCCTCCTTTTCTCGGGAACAGTAGATTGAACCCTGGGTGATGTCCTGCTCCTGCCCCAGCCCTGCTCTGATGGTAGCTCTCCCATCGCAGCTTGCTGCTCCTGCCACCTCTCCTGCACCTTGGGAACCCGGTCGCTGCTCAGTTCCCACCTTAAGCACTTTAGCCGGATGCAATTTGGCCGCTGTTGGTAATAGAGGAGAAAGGTTTCAAAGCTAATTAATGGAGGTGAGGTGTCTTTATAATGAGGCAGCTTGGGAAGCGTAACCTATGAGGAGGGTGTTTGGTCAGCAGGCGGCCGGGGAGGCAAGGCCCTCACTGAGCAGGAGGAGCTCTGAGCTGCTGCAAACTGGCAATGGCTTCTGGGCGAAGGGAGGCCTTTAGGATGAGCGGTTAGTTCCTGCTGTTTGAGTAGGCCTTACTCCTAGCGCAGCATGAACTCCTGGTTCAAACCAGCGCTCTCTTCACAGTCTTGAAAGCGGGACGGGCAGCTTGGTGGGCTGCTCTCTGCGCCCCGCCCAGCCTCACCATTTGGGTGGTAATTGATCGCAGCGTGGCTCTTCTAATTATGAAAAATGTTTTGGACTTCCTGTTTTTTTCCTTCCCCCCCTCCTGCCAGCTTCTGATTTTACTCTTTGTGTGTGTGTGTTTGTTTATTTCAGGCACTCAAGGAGTTGCGCCCCCGCCGCCAGCCCCCGTTGTTGGGTTGCAGGCTCCATCCACCGGCCTCTTGGGTGCCCGGCCTGGGTTGATACCGCTCCAGCGACCGCCGGGAATGCCGCCCCCTCCCATGCAGCGCTTTCCCTTGATGCCACCTCGACACATGCCTCCCCACATGATGCACAGAGGGCCCCCACCGGGGCCAGGGGGCTTCGGGATGCCTCCCCCCCACGGAATGAAAACCCCCTTCCCACCGCCGGGTCACTTTGTGAGACCCGGGGGGATGCCTGGAAGCGGGGGGCCGGGAGGACCCGAGGATAACAGAGATGGGAGGCAGTTCAATAGGAACGACAGGCAGACGTTCACGCCTAACAGAGACCAGGAAAGGTATGGAAGGAGATCTTTTGGAAACCGGGTAGAAAACGATCGCGAGCGCTACGGTAACCGCAACGATGACAGAGATCACGAGCGGCTCAGTAATCGCGACAGGCGAGACTGGGGCCGGAGGAGCCCCGAGCGTGACAGACACAGAGACTTGGAGGACAGAAACAGGCGGTCCAGCGGCCATCGAGACCGGGAGAGAGATTCGAGAGACAGGGAGTCGCGTAGAGACAAGGAGGAGAACCGGGGCAAGGAACGGGCGGAGATGACAGACAGGGCAGACGGCGACAAAAACCACGAGTCTCTCAGCAGCAAAATGGAAGACGCAGACATTGTGTCAGACCTTCCCGCGGGAGAGTCTGAACCTACGGGTGTCAAACCTGTGGAAGAGCTACCATCCGAGGCTACCTCATCTGTGGAACAGGCGGAGAAGGAGATGGGCTCAGTGGCGGAGGCTCCTCGCTAGAGACTGGAAGTTGTCGGGAGAGGACAGTGACATTTGTTGGAGCGTAGAGCTTTAGAGTTGTACAGTCTGCTGTATTATATTGGCTTCTGCTTATATCACAGCCCCTCAGTAGCCGGCGGGGAATTGTAAGCAATTTGATTGCTTCCCTTCTATTTAAAATAGCCACAACGTAACAGGAGATCCTGAAGATATGATTAAAATATTACCCATTTTTGCTGTAACTTTTTTAAAGTTTTGACTTTAAAAAGTTTACAAATCAGAAGTAGAAGTGCTTTCTATTTTTTTTTTTTTTTAATTTAAGAAAAGGTAACGGTGAAAGCTCCTCAAAACAATAGGGATGTGTTTTTAATAAACTCTATTTTCGTAACAAACTTTAACGTGTGCTATTCTTCCTACACTGCACTGAAGCGGCAAAGGAGTGTCCAACGGCCTTTAAAAGTCTGAACTCTTCATGCTGTACTGGAGGCTAAATTAGACTGTTCTCTTTATATTTGTTAAAAGAAATACATCTGTTTGTGTAGCTAGTCCCAGAAGCACAGTTGCAGTTGTAATAGTCAGCTTGAGTTTTAGACTGCTGCAGTTTAACCATTACTTGACCATGCTAGGTGAAAGTTCGAGGTTTTAAAATGTTAATTGAAGAGTTTAACTGTTTAGTGTTTGCAGTGCAGTCCATTTTTTTAATATTTTTTTTCTTCCCTCCTCTCCTCCCTCCTCCCCCAACTGGTTCTGTGGTAAATGTTACCCTAATTAGCCTTTTTTTTAAAAAAAAACCCAAACAAAAAAGAAGTGGACACCTTCCAACCCACTGAAGTCTGCTCTGCTTGTACTGTTATAAAGTCCCCGTGTGCGCTGGGCGAGGAAGCGCAGCGGTTCCGCAGCTTTTGTACCTGTTGGTCATTGATGCTTTGTTGGGGTTGGAGGTTTTTTTTGGGGGGGGAAAGTGGGGTGGAAGAGAAAGCAAAGACACCAAAAGACAATATAAAATGCTAACCTATTTTTTTTAAAACGGGGTGGGGTGGGAGGGGCTGGGAAAAGGAGGGGAGGGGGGAAGGCACAGGCAAGGATGGTTATTATTATTATTTGGGTTTTTTTTAAAAAAAAAAAAACAACAACCCGCTGCCTCTTCAGTTCACCCAAGTCCAGGCTGCTGCCGTTGCCTGTGTTAACGCTGTGTCTACCTCCTGTAAGCCCCACCAGAGGTAGGTTTCAAACTTGGTTGTACCTGTGGGCCTGACGGACAGAGAGCACCTTTTCTCCCGTCTGTGTAAGTTTTACCACCACCTCTCTGCACCGCTACGGTCAGTTTAGAAAGAGGACGAGTGCTAGTTGTTGGCAGCCGGCCCTTGCTGGGCTGAGAGAGAGGGGGCTGCAGCGCCGAGCAGCCAGAGACCAGGCTCCCCCCACCCGTGGGCCACACACAGGCCACCAGCTCCAGTGGGGACCAGGCTTCCAGTTTGAAGCCTCGTTTAAACTCCATAAGCAGAGGGGGGAAACTGTAGGAATGCCCTGCATATTTCATTCCTGGGTTTCTCCTTGCTACAGGTGGGGTCTCTATTTTAAAGGTGGTTGGGTTTTTTTGTCTCCCTGAGCAAAGGGCAGCTGCTTTCTTACATCAGTACTTTTTCATAGCTGCTTTGCAGCACAAGGTGGGGGGTTATTCGGGGCAGGATGGGGGTGGGTAAAGGGAGGGGAAGCAAGCGTGGAGCTCTGGATCGGGGGAGAGGACATATATTTTCATGTTCTTGCAATAGCAGAATAAAGAAAGAGAGAAAAAAGCCAAACCAAACCTGTTTACATACTTGTAGTGAGCTCAACTTCTGTGTGTTAAAACTTGTGTCCTTAACCTTTGCTTCATGCTGGGCCAGCAGAACTAACTTTTTTCATACAAAGCCAGACACTTATGTTTAAGACTTGTCTTAGTAAAAAAAAAAAAGCCATAATTCTGTAAGGAGGGAGGAATTTTCTTTTTTTTTTTTTTTAAATGAATACACTTTATTAAAGGATTTGAAGACAAGAATGAAAGAGACAGAAGGCTTATCTGTTCACACAAATGCCACCTCACACTCTATTTCCCTTCCTAGGAAATAGAAATCCAAGCCTAGGAAACCCTTGGACATCCTTTGCGGAACACTTTCCAAAGCAGTAATGGTATAATAAGCCTATTGGGGATCCATCATTTTCTCAGCATCACCAGGGTAACTGTATCCTACCCTTCTACAACCACCAAATCCCTCGCTTTAAAATAAGCCAGAAATTTGGACCAAAAGATTAATTAACTCAGTGTAAGCATCCACGGCTGATAAAGAGACTACAGCGACAACAGTAATGAACACTTTGGTTACAGAGCCTGTGCCTGCCAGTTACAAGGATTTGTTTGTACATAAACTAAGGATTACTTGTACATCTTCCAATATAGCATGGACTTAAGAGGCTGGCGTGGCATCAGTTAGCCCAGCAGGAGAATAACGGGTTTGCAAGTCAGGATCTCCCCACCCTGGGCTTTCAGAGCACTGAGAACAGTTGGGAGCAGAGGCAAGCAGAGCTCGTTCCACTGCAGATCCACTTAACAGCTGCCTCCTACTTGCTGGTTTCTCCCCTTAAGGAAAGGCCAAGGCAACACAACTGTCCTCCCAACTTCTGAAAGGCAAAGAGGTGATGGTGGTATTTGTGCCCGTTCAGAGTTCTGCATCCCCCAATACCCAAGGAGGGAGCTGAAAGGTGCAGTCACGATCTTAACTCTCTTGCAGCCGCTAGATGAGAGCTTAGACTAAGCCACTGGCAGAGTTACAGGTGGGCAGAGACTGTACCCAAGTGCTCACCACCTGAAACGAAAGTAAATTTGAAGTGTTTTTACAATGTTCTTGCTATCCTTCCAAAAGCCATTCCACCTGTAACATGCTACAGTGCGACCTGGGTGTCTAGAACTACAGCCAACTGCTTCCATGAATCTCTCTGATGTACAAGATAAAGGAATGTTGATACAAGTCTTCATTAAAACTAAGAATTTTCTGTATTAAGACTTGGAAGTCTGTGTTTAAGAGGTACATACAAGAAAACAATGAAAGCTGGCGCTGGCACACAGCCATTTCACCGCTGAAAAGCTTTATGAAATATGGAACTTATGGCTATCTATACCCTTTTTAAGGAAGGCCCTATTCCACACTAGACACTCCTGCATAGCTTGAAGAAAGGCTCTGTTTTTACCAAGGCATCCAGACTTCTCCCACACACCAGCCCACGACCACCCAAGCCACACAGCCAGAAGTCCAGATGAGACACAAAGACACACATTGGTGGCAAACCACCCTGTGTGCTTGAGGCTTCCACACCACCTGCGCACACACGCTTCGCAGTCACATGCAGGTGTCTCAAGTGTCACACACCACAACTTTTTCCAGCAAGAAAGCAGCAAGTTGTCCTTAGGTACACAAGCCCCATGGCTGTAACATGCAGAGGGTGTTGGGCTGTTACCACAGAACATGGGATTCTGTCACAGGAAAACACACAACGATGTGAATAACAAGGAACACACTAATTGAGCTCAGGTCTTCGCTGTTTCAGGGCTACTGGCTGGAAGCAGCTTGTTAGTGGGACATCTAGCAAATTAATGACTGACATGATGACATCCAGGCTTACTTTTCCCATATTGGCAAGTCAGCAGGTAGGGGTTTGGGTTTTGGTTCAGGTTTTTTTTTGTTGGGGTTGTTTTATTTTTTCCCTTTTTATAGACAGCAAGACCAATGTGTATTTACCCAGCAAGTTTATTACACAAGTTTGAAACCTACAAGTGCTGCAACTTTGCCAGGACAAAGCCCTGATACATGCAGTGCCTACTGCTTTTTGGTGAGTAGTCTTGCCAAAGCACATAAGGCTAATCCTCCAAATCACACTACCTACCAGAACTTCTGGCGCTCAGGACACCATCGCTACTTAAACATCTTCCATTACACAGAACAGGAGTTCTAGTTAGTGAAGTTACACTGAAGGGATACAGCAGATGCTTTAGCAGAAGACTAGAGAGACATTCCATCAGGGTCACTTTAATTGCAATATACATCATACAAAATTAAGTCAGTCTTCACCAGTTTAAGTGATACTCAGAATGCAGAGTAGTAATGAGATTAAGTGATAGATCTTTTGCTTGCACAAGGAAGGGCAAGTACAGCATTTGCAATGAAATACAGCCCATTTATCACTCACAGTAAGCATTTCAGGTACAATACTTAGCTCTTTGCTATTCCAATTACACCACAAGCTAAACGAGGGCCAGCATTTCCAGTCACTTTGCTCTCATTGTCTCCCCCTCTACCCAGGTCATCACATTTTTCATGGACCTAAAAGAGAATTGAAGAGATTTTAGTCCACGTTACTGTGTAACTCATCAACACTTTTCACTATTCACATCAGTAGCAGCAGTGACAGCAGCACTGCCAGCTACCAGCAGGGTGTGTGTGTTACACAACAGAAAACCTATTGTGATTATGCAATGCTGAACACCAAATCGATACTCATGCTAGAAACTTTTAAGATTGGACTTGTCTAAGAAGCTAAGCTGCCTTCAGCTGAAATTGTTTGAACTGGAAGCCAAGCCTCCAAGCTAAAAATGAAAAACAAAAATATCATTACAAGCCCAAGAGCAAGCTTGGACTTGACATTCAAGGTCACCCTTAGAACAGAAGGCTGACAGCAGCACTGCAGGTGCAATGCCTTGGCCATGCCATCAGAAGGCTACACTACACATCTCCCTGCTCCTCGCTCAGTCCAAGCCTGCAGGCATACAGTGACCACAACACAGCCTGAAGTCCCAAGGAAAACAAAACTGACAACACTCATGGGTGGCCAAGTCCACTGAGCCTCAGCCTCCCTCTTTCCCAGGGAGGCCACAGCACAAGTCACCTCAGACCAGTACTAGTGAGCAGTGCCCTGAAGGGCCCACTGCCACGCCTTTTGGTGACAGTATGTGCCACACTGCCAGCTCCTTTCTCACATCAGGTTGCTTTAGTCACTCACAGCTGGAAGAGGCAAAGTTGAATAGAGAAGAACAGCTGCAGAAGGCAGGCAGAAAGTTACGATCTCCCAGCAGTGAGGTGCCATACTATTACACAGAGGATTTTCAGACAAGGCTTCAAAAGAACTCCCCACATTGAAAATCTCGCACTACAAGTTCTATAACGGACACCAGTAACTGGTGTCCAGCATCAAAATGTCTCCACACATTGTCAAAACTGCTCTGGAGTTCCTTAAAGCATCCATGTAGGTACTAAGAGACTTACCACCATGGTACGTCCGATGATGCAGTGTGGTCCACTAAGAGAAATGACGGGGTCTTCCATATCCACTTCTGCCACTCCTCCTTTAGCAGTCACATTGCCAAGGTCTCCCACGTGCCTACACAAAGACGCAGAGAAGCTCTTAGAAAACTTGGTTGAATTGAAAGCTCTTCTAAGTGATGGCCTGGACAACACAATACCCATTGTTACTACACTCAAGTACTTATCTAACTTGTCTTAAGAAGCACATACGTCCTCATTTACCACCACCAGTCACTCTTGACCACGTCTACTCTTTTAACTCCTTTAGTTCAAGGGATGATCACAATTCAGCCCTAGGTAGAACTTGAAACAGGAAGGGTAATCAGCTTTGGGGAAAGGAATCACATCACTCCCTAACAAGCCAAGCCAACAGTGCACAACTCAAAGTCAAGAATTCCTCCGTGCTGACAGCATCTCCCTCTGCTCAAAGTCTCTCAAATTAGGTGAAATAACCTTTGCTACACATGCAAGGTTTGGTGTGAACACTGCTGCTACTCTGAAGAGCTTTTAATGTCTATCACAGATCAGCTATTCCACAAGCAGCTGCAGGCTTTAGGTTTAAACAGGATTAGTAAAAGCAGTTTGTCAAGTGACAGGTCAAAGGGTAGTTGAAGTGCTAGCTGAGCGCTCATCAGCGCCAGCGAGGACTTTCCAAGTTTGCCCGGCATTTTCCCCATACACTTGGCATTATACGCTACCACCCAGTTCTCATCAGAGCTAGACCTCCACTAGGACATCCCTTGAGAATCAAGGCTCACTGAGCTTCCAGACCCTCCAGTGTATTGTCTCCTACACATCTGCCCCAAATAAACCACTCAAAAGACAAGCTGATGACATTCTGCAAGGCCTTTCTATCCAGATTCAGAATCTTGCATACCCTCCATGTATGCTCAGCTCACTGAACACCCATTACCAGCTGCTTAAACAGCAGAGCACCAGCTTCATACTTTTAAGCAAGTCTTATCAAATCAGGTCAAGGGCAGTGTTCCCTTTAGGAATTTGCTTGATTTAGCTTCCAGAAAGCTTCGGTGTAATTGCTTGAACTCTACACAGATAAAAGCACGATCTAGTTCTTACACCCTCCTAAGGAATACCCCAGCCTAAAGCTGTCCAAGTACGCAGGTTACACCAGAAACGGGGTTTAGCAAAGCAGAAGCCATGATGTTCAAGCAATTATGACCTTTAGCACTGGAGCAGTTGGCTGCCAGTAAAGCCTGTGAGCACACCATTTTGCTCTGTTCTGTCATCCAGACAGCTGGCTAGCAGCCAGCTTGCTTGGCCTAGCATGCAACCCATCACTCAGGTATGAATTTATTAGTCACAGAAGGTGCAGTAATGGACATAAATGTGAACATTCAAAGGCTAACCACAATGCCCAGTCAATACCAATGCTAGTCCAGACCCTACCTGTGCAAGGCCAGACTGTCTTTTACACTTGCTCCTAGCTCCACTCACCACACTGGTCTTCTGCCCTTGTGCAGCCCCCTCCCGGTCTCCAAACCCAGCCAATATACCATTTAAACCAGCTGCTCAGACATCAGGTCCCAAATATGCAAGGATTCCCCCCAAAGGTAACTGGACCATGACAACTGATCCCAGGGGAATAACTAGGTCTTAGATCTCACTGACTTATTAGATATACTCAGCATCAGAGCCTTGGATACCAACTTGGACACACCACCCGAGGAGTACACTTTGCAGGTAGCACAGTATCTAAGCTAACAAGGTAAGAGAAGCCCAGCACACTTCATAACAAGCCAACACGTCTGGGCACACAGAGCTTTGTATTCATCTTGCAGCCTCCCCTGATGCCTCAGCACCTTCCACTGATGATCCTGATTCACCACATGACAAGCCTGCATACAGCTCAGCAATTGACAGTTCAGGGCCCCTGCTGTCAAAAAGCTGGCCTCCAAACAAAAGCAAATCACCAACCAAAGAAGGCTCTAATACATTCTGAACTTCCTCAATTCATACCCTGAGGAACCCCAAGAGCCTTGTCTTTATTTCCTCTTCTCCCCAAGCCAAGATAAAACTAAGAACATGTCCCAAAGATTATACTTTACCAATACTCTTGGAGCCAAGGTGTCTAACAAATCACTGTGTAGTTAATCAGAGCGTTTGTTAAGTGACCCTAGAAGTCCTGCAGGAATTGCCACTTTTACCCTGCTAGTGTCCTAGATTTATTCATGAAGCTCCCTCCCAAGCACAAAGCAGCACACAGATGGCCATTGCAAGGAGTAGCTACCCAGCAAGATTCTGGAAACATTAAGCCCACCTTTCTGCATCATTTGGTCCACCATGCTGCTTGCCTTCAGGATTGAAGTGAGGACCTGCACTGACACACCCTGAAACAGAACACAGCCATCAACAGCAGATTATTTTTTTTTCCCTAGGAGCCAGCTTAAATCTGCTGCTTTCCCAGATCAACAAGGTAGCCCTTCTACAGCCAGAAGTGCATTCACTAATGATGAAATAGCTACTCTCTTGTTAGATGTTCTACTAACCCTCTGGAAGTTACCTACTACAGGCTTATGTAAGAACTCAATAAAGTCAGATTAGCCACTCTAGAACACTCCGGGCTCAGCTGAATTTTTTTTATTTCTTAAGACTAGACTTTTGAAGTATTTAGGTTAGTGCTTGATGCACCAGATCTTGAACACCTGCTTAAACATGTTCAAAGTATTAAATGGGAAGCAGCTCCTTAAGAAATGTGATCATTTCTTAACACAGACTAGCAGTCATGAGACCCAAGCCTTATACTAATCGCTGCTACAACACGAGAAGAAGCTCATTAAAGTTGACCAATAACATTACAACTGTAACTCAAAAGCTTGCATAGACACCTTACCATTTGTATTGTCACCAAATTCATGGACATGGAAACCATGTTGTCCATCAGCCAAGCCAGTGATTTTTCCAGTAATTTTTACTGGTCCATTACCCTTTAATGGAAAGAGTTTATTATCAGCAAAATGACTACAGGATTAAATGTAGTTGGTTCAAATGAAGCTTCATAGTTAAAAAAAAAAAAAGCACTGGAGACTCCACTACAATTTAAGTTACAAAGAGATGAACACTTACATTAACTGATTCTACACACGAATACACAAAATCACAGAATTGCCAGAGCTGGAAGGGACTCCTAGAGACCATCTAGTCCAACTAGAGCACATTACTCAGGACTGCATCCAGGCAGGTCTTGAAGATCTCCAGAGAAGGTGGACTCCACAACCTCCCTGGGCAGCCTGCTCCAGTGCCCTGCCACCCTCACCTTAAATAAGTTTTTTCTCAGATTTGAATGGAACTTCTTATGTTCCAGCTTGTGCCCATTACCCCTCATCCTGTCACTGGGAGCCACTGAAGAGTCTGGCTCCATCCTCCTTCAACCCACCCTTTAGATCCCTGTAAGCATATTTCGCCAAATTGCATTTATTTAGCCACCTAAAATACACCCTATCGTGCATCAATCGGCAGAAGGCATGCCTTTCACAGACTGCTCGCTGCTGAGGCCGATCACGTGCTTCCCCTTGGAAGCACAAGTAACCCTTAAAGCCATTCCTCCCCGACAGATGTCGTATAGCCAGTACGCAGCCCCAACTTCTTTACTGATTACCAGTGTGTGTGTGTGTGTTCAAAAGGGCTCTGGCCCCTTGTCAGGTGAAGCCCTACTCTAACAGGGGTAAGCAAGCTCCGCAGGAAGAGTAAAGCTCAGGGGCTGAGCTCAGCTGCACACCCTGGAGCGGGGCAGAGGCCGCACGCTCGCCACCGGCACAGCCAGCGCTCTCCCACCCCCTCTCCGCGCCGCTGAGGGCGACACACGGTACAGCAACCCGGAGCCCAAGGGCAACAGTCTCAGCCTCTCCCGACGCTGCGGCCAGCGGAGCCGCGGCCTAGGACAAGCCCGCCCGGCGCGGCTCCCACCGGCCTCCGCAGCCGCCAGAGAGAGAGGGAGGGAGGGAGGGAGAACCGCGCCGCCCGCCCCGCACCATGACTCAGCACCGCGGCTGGGCAACCCCCCACCGCGGCGGTGGAGGGGAGAATGCAGAGCGACGGGGTCGTGCCTGCCGCCGGCCCTTGCCTGCTGCTGGAAGTAGATGGTGCCCTGCACGGGGCCTTCCCCCTTCATCACGCAGACGGCCTTCAGCGTCGCCATGTTCCCGCGGCGGCCGGATAGCAGTACGCAGCACCGACCCTAGCCAACAGCACCTTCGGACTAGGGGGCCGCCCCTCCCGCCGCCTTTATATAGGGCGGCCGTCTTGCGTCGCGGCCAATCGCGGTGCGCTCGCGGGCCGCCTCGAGCGATGCTTAGGCTGGGGTTCGGCGAATCGAGGGGGGGGGGGGGG